>VTWG01002756.1:0-10746 GCA_008817895.1 Anopheles fontenillei
AAAACACGTGTTTCCCGATGTTTTCGTTCGTACTTTTCCTTTCCGCTCGTTCGTTCGGTTCGTTCTACTATTGGTTTTTTGTTTTTCCCTTTTCTTTCTAATCTTCACCCATTCCTCTGTTCTTTTTCTTTCTTCTTCCTCTCTGTCTTCTGTATCTGTCTTCTGTATCTCTCTGTCTTTTTATCGTTTTCTCGTGTGCTTGGTTTCGTTTGCCCTTCCCTTTTATGTACTTCCGGACGGTGCACCGGTGGCAAGTGGGTGAGAATGGATGCAAAGCAGCAGGAAACAGCCGTGGTTCGTGTTTTTCACGACCAATTTTCCCGCGCGCACCCCGAGCGTTGCAGCCGAGCTTGACAGACACAAATCACTCAGCCCGTGTGCTCCTGCTGGGGGGAAAACGATTGCAGTATTTTTCGACCAAGGGGAAGGTGTAATTTTTCATGCTACAACACTATCCACACGATAAAGGTGATCTGGCATTTGCTTGCCCCGGCGCCCTCTCGTCTTGCCGTTCCCCATCCCACAGTTTTTTTGTGCAGTGAGAAGCTGCACGATCGTGAGTCGTGAGACATTTTCCCGAACCACTGCCCGCACAGCTCACACCTTGGGGGGAGCAAAATCAAAACATTCACACACAGAGCCATACGAACGCTACAATCTGTCCCTTGCATGGCCCTGAATGTCCCTTCGCTGGTGGCGGACAGCATCCAATCCAGCACATCTCGCAGTGCGATATGGCCCCGAAGGCAGCGCGAATCTGACCGATCGCGAACCGAACGGTCGGGCTGGTCCCGCTCGTACGCCGCTCGGCAGGTGCTCGGTTCGGCAGCACCGAACGCCGACCATACAGTTTTCTCACATCGGTGAATGCTGCTCACCGCTCACAGCGACGGGTGTATACACTGTGTGCAGGGAATAGCGCAAAAAGAGGACCGCAAAACGTGACGTAAAAAAAAAAACGCAGAAGAGAATGACAGCAACCCGCACCACTCCGCAACAGCGTTCCGACGTTTAAAGGAAGTGCAACGAGCGAAACATCAGCACGCCGACTGCAACCCAACCGTGCACGCGTGCACGCACGGGTGGGCATTCTTTTTTCGGCTTGCCCGGGAAGGGAGGGTGGCGCGCAACGATGCAATTATCGAGGCAGTGGCACTGTCTGGGGTTGAGTTTGGGGCGGACGAAAATTGTAATGCCGGAAATTTGATTCCCAAGATGCCTTTGGTGCTTTTTCGGGACGGTTTAGCTGGCGCACATGGGACAAGGGCTGGGGATGGTTTTGTGTGTGTGTGAGTGTGGGATTTTTTTTTATGTCAATGCTCGGTACGTGATGCTGTCTAGCCGGGATTAAGGGATAAAATTACTGTATTAGCATATCGCTTTACGGCGTTTCTTTAGAGAGTGTGTGAGCCGTAGTGTGAAAGATGTGAAAAGTTCAGAGGGCCAGAGCAACACTCTAATTTCAAGGTTTGAGACCTTAGTTTTGTTTACATATTGATTGGTCAAATTGGAATACTTTTATGTCATCATTGCAGCGTTGCAGGTTAATGTTCTAAAAGTAAAACAAAGTAAGGATGGCACAGATCCATATCAGAAACATGACGCTAATTAGAGAAGGATAAACACTCAACACTGGGAAAATACCAATAGGAAAAACGCACAAGGAAAGAAAGTCAACCTGCAATGGAACAGAAAGTGGGAAAAGGAATAGAAACAAGCAACGAGGAAATAAATTAAAGTATAAGTTCATAGTAAGGGACGAACAGAGATTCTAGAACTACAAACTATCGTACTTTTTCCAACAAAAAAAAAGAAAGTATCTAGCTACTTTCTAATTAAATAATCCAATAGGGCGAAGATACCCTATCAAATGTACAGAACAAGAAAAATGATTATTTCCATAGCTACCCGTTCAATTAGTTTAAAGTCACTGTTGTAGAAAGCAACGTCCTAAACAACCTGAACTTAATAATGGCCAAACTCCAATTAGACTGGTGAACCTTACAAGTTTTGTTAAAACATGAATATTAAATAGCAAAAATCAATAAAAAGAATCAATTGTTTGTAGTAACAATAATACTCGCTCGCGTTGACTTCTGCTTGGCCTACCGACGCTCGAACACCGTTTTAAGGTTAACCAATGTGTATTTGTAGCCAAAATATTAGAAAAAAAGGAATTAGACGTCCCTTATTTACTAGAAAAGATCAATATCTACGCGCCATTGATAGCTCTTCGCTCTCGTAACTTACTAGTCGGCGAGAACAGGCGTACCTTATATGGATACAACGAACTGTTACTACCTATGACAAGCCAATTCAATACATGGTCCCATTACTTTGATTATAATATAACGACCAACGCATTTCAAGAAAACTGTTTATCAATCTTCAATTTTGGCGACACTGGATCAAGGGAGATGTTAGGGTAATAATTTAGGATATCTTCGAAGTACTTAATTTGTCACAGTCGCAAGAGTGCTAGACACATAATTTGGTAAATAAATAAACAAATAAATAAATAAATAATTCTAGGACTAAGCAATAAACAGATGTTATATTTAGGTGGAATAGATGTGGACGACAAAGGCGTCACGCAATACGACTGGTATTTATATTTTGATGCCAAATTATCAGATCCTACCGATGCAAATAGCCGTGCATAGTAGTTGGAGGCGTAGCACTTTGGTTGTTACGAGTTCAATTCCCGATTGCGCGCGTGAACCCATGCGTCTCTGTGCGCGAATGTGTAAACACTTTTTTGTACAATAAACAGCCCCTACACACTCAATATCAATAGTTTATTTCTTCCTTTTCGATAAAAGGTACCAAAAAATGGATAGGAGAGATACAAAAAAAACACACACACACACACATCTCACCGTCCCACTTGGTTGATGAGAAGGGATGCAGTGCGGTGTCCCTCGCGTAATATTGCTCGCCGAAAAAGTGCCTCCAGTGCTCACGCACTCTCACACATCCTCAGCGCCCTCAGGGAGTTATACCGGTTTTACCCTGTGCGCGACCCTTGAGTGTTCCAATAACACCGTACCGCTTGTGCGTACGTACGGCGTATCCGGTGCGTTCGTCGAGTAAAGCACACCCTTGCGTGCTGTCGCTCACCGCCTGCTCTCATCCGTCACCGTCCGTCGCTTCTCACAGCTCACGGCACGGCGCTCGCTCGCTCGCTCGCGGTGAGAAAACCCGAACACACCGCACACGGCAGCAGCAGAGGCGGAACGGGTACGGCGCGCGGGATTCGAGCTGGCTCGGCGAAGCAGTCGCACGCCAGTAGCGCTAGTATTCCGTAAGCTTCCGTCCGGTGCGGCTCGATACACACCCGCTTTCCCGAGAGTGGTGTGTGCGTTTGTGCGTGCGTGCGTGCGTGCGAGTGTGTGAAGGTTCGTTTTTCCGGTCGAACGTGTCGAAACGTTGCACGCGAAACGCGTCGTAGTACCTACTCTCGTCGTAGCGCAAAGAAGAAAAAAAAACGGAAGCTGCTGAGTGTCCCCGCCGGAAAGGTGCCGAGTGTGTGATTGGGGTAATTTTGGTTTTGTTTTTAGGTTCTCCGAGTGTGTGTGTGTGTGTGTGTGTGCAGGAGAAGAGGGGGAGGGGGGGGGGGGNAGCAAATTCACACTCACTTTAAACAAACGGATAGGGTCCCTGCTCAGAGCATGTGGAGCCTTCCCAGAGATATTGCAGGAACTCCACCTTTGACGGAAAAGTAGGCCCACGATTACGTTTTTCGGAGTGGAGAGGAAGCTCCGATTACTCCAAACAGGACTGCCCCGAGTTTTGCAGCAGAGGACTCGTTCTCAGCTGACCTGGAAAGGGGTGGTCGTCCGGTACACCGAACAGCCTGGAACATCCCAACCACCCGTCCAAAAGGGACCTTACACAGTCAATCAGGTTGACCATCATCCGGTTTCAATTCGCAATCTAATTACTGGTAATAGTGTACGAGTGTGTGTGTGTGTACGAGTTTGTGTGAACGCCTGAAGTAGATAATAGAGGGCAGAGAGTTCCTTGCTATTGTGGAAATTCCCTTTGGTACATCCGTACCCCCTATTCAGAACACCCGTTAGCCGTTAGCACAGGAAGGCACCGGACCTGTAGCATCGTCCCGCAGAAAAAAAAAGAAGAACTAAAACCGATTCCGACAGTCTAAGGACGTTATTATCCTTATTGTGTTATCCCGTTGGGGCGTGTTGGGGCTTTCGGACGTAATAAAAACGGATCCTCCCTGTTGCTCGGCGGCCCGTAGTAGGTCCTCCATTGCCCTTGGTGTTTTTTGCTGCTCTGTGCTGTTGCTGGTCGACTCCGGCCGGTACCTTTCGTCGGTAGTTTCGTCCAGCAAACGGCAGTCAATGAAGGCTTTCATGTTGCAAGATAAGGAGGTATAACAATGAGACACCGGTTTTACCGGGCACCGATGGACGTGCCTGGACGTACGAGGGCATCATCCTGCCAAAGACTCCTTTTAGCAGCAGTCCCATCCTCCCTCCCTCTCTCCAAAAAAAGACGTGGCGAGGTACGGGATTCCAAATTGGAAGTGCGCCTTTGGAGATTAAAAGCCAGCCGAATGTAGAGCGAATGCGGGAAGAATGGAACGGAGGAGCAAAACCCAACAAAAAAAAACGCCTCATCCTCGTTGTCCAGCAGTTTGTGCTCGTGTGAGCTTTAAAGCACATTCCGCGAATCGGTGGTCGGATGGGTAGTTGAGCTTTATCGAACGCCTCCTTTAGAGTAGGTCCTGATTGTGTGTGTGTGTGTGGTACCGTTCGATGGTGAATAGTGAAGAATCGATTGGATCGAAATTCTTGACGCGCCGGGTTTTTTTTCACTCTCGTTCGTTGGTGTTGTTTGCCGAGTACCTTAGGGGTCCTTGCGAACTTTACTGTTCCGCGAACGATTTAGTCACCTATAATCACGGGCAAGCGGCAAGGCAGTAGAGTCAGGTAACTACAAGCGGGTACTTGGGCTATGCTTCGGATCTGGTAGAACTGCTTCGAGCAGTAGTTTGGAGATAATTTTTCCTTCTATCTATATCCTGTCCATCCGCTCCGAACTGATCGGAAACTTTTTCCTTTTGGGCCACGGGAGCACACACACACACACACACACACACGGGAAAAAGCTCAGGACACAGACCTTGGGCTTCGAACCGTGGCCAAAGTGACAGTGAAACGAATTCGATTACCGGTCGATGCCACTCACCACAGGAGTGGGGACTTCCGACCCGTTCCAGCCCGTTGGGAAAGGGCGTGCCTCGATTTTTTACTTCTTTCGTGTCACTTTCCTCTTGTCCGAGATCAGGATCCTTGTGCAGGTGTCTCGTGTTTTTTCTTCTTGCTTCTGTTGCTTCCCACTTTTCACTGGCATGCTATTGTTTTACAGAAAATTCTAGTCCTCCCGTTCCCGCCACTGTTGTACTTGAGTCTTTGGGTTTTTTGGAGTTCACCAGTAGGTTTCAGCAATGCGCTCGCGAGTACGCGGTTGTCAAGTGGATCTTCCATCTTTCCGGCCCAAGAACGTTGATCGCGGCTTATCTCCCTTGAGGATATGTTTAGGAGATGCTTTTTTCGTTCGTTTTTTGTTGTGGGGCGCGGCAAATGCAGGGTCCTTTTTGCCCGTTTTGGGCTGTCCGGGTGTCACNCCGAATGGCTGGCTGGGTGTCTTTAGCGTTCTCTTTCGATGTTTCCTGCAGCACGGCGAGAGCGGCCGGTACGTGCCGAAGGATTGTTTGGCCGCCGCACCGACTGAACTGACCGCAGTGCGTACCGAGGCAGGCAGAGTGCTACCAGGCGTGGCTAGGCTCTCCACTCCACTGGTGTGCGAGTGTGTATGTGTGTGCGAATGTATGCAAAGTGTAAAATAGTGTAAACCAAAAGCTCAAAAGCCCGCGCCAAAAATAGTGCCTCGACAACCTGCCGAAAATAGTGCGCGTCCTCTCTGCCAAGCTAGATCTACCTGCTCAATAACGAAAACGATACCATTGCCCCACTCCCGAGCAGCGGACTCGGACAATCGTGTTTTTGTTTGCCTGCTGTTGTTCCGTTGCCGTACGGGCCGTTCGCCATCATCCAGACAAACAGTGCAAAAGGTAAGTGGTAAGCAGAGTAGTGTGGTAGTATGTCTCGCCTTGTCTGCTATTTCGTTCCTTCTTATTGTAACTGGGAAAAAATTGAGGTTAGTTGTCGCTCAATAATTAGCTCATTCTTCTGCTCAGTACAAACGTCGATTCTCGTCTAATTAGTCTCCGTGCATGCAATGGTGTAAGCCAGCGGTCGGCAAGGTTCCATCAGCAACGTTTACTCTGGCCCGCGAATGGATTTGACTGATTTTGAAGAAGCGGGAAGAAACTATTGGTATGAGCGTTACTGAATAACCCGAAGCCATTCTTTCTGAATGAAAAACTAAATCCTGATTTTTTTTTAGCATTACATTTCGTACCGTCGTACTCTTCCAACTTTGATTATCGTGAATATGGAGAGACGGACAACATTATTACTCTTCCAACTTTGATTATCGTGAATATGGATAGGCGGACAACATTACTACTGGGGTTTGTTAGGAGTTCTCATTATTCAGATAGCTTAGGAAATAAGGCCAGTTCTTCATGCGCCCAATTCCTGACTGGTTGAAGCCTTATGGGATTGCGCTGAATCTTGTTGAAAGCAAATACTAGCTTTTCCAAAAATCTCCAAGGTCTAAGGTTCGTCTTCTTGTATATTATGAAGCCGTTACATGCTGGTATATTAAGACATGCTCCATAAACACGACCATTGTGCTTGCTGTGTGCTTTCAGGAGCAACTGAGATCCAGCTATCCTACTATTTTTACACTGAGTTTTAATAATAGGAACTACCAATCTTTGGTCATTTTGATGTCCCTGGATTTTGTCAAGCTCTCTGTATAATTTACAAAATTTGGACCACATCAGTTTGCCGACTGCTGGTGTAAACGACTCCTGCTGGAACCAGACCAAGATTGACCTCGCTCAATTACAAACGATTGGACAGTTTTCGCCCACACACACACACGCCCACTGGCGCCATATCAGCAGGTCGTGACCTCCCCCAGCACGCTCTGCTAATCCAGTTTTCCTTTGCCAGGCTAGAGCCTACATATTGCGCTCGGCAGGCAATCGAGCAGGTCAACGGTTTTGGGCGAGATTTGTGCAATTGATTAGTGTGTGTTAGTGAGTTGAGGTGGGAGGAAGGAAGGTGATTTAAGCCGCATCAATTATGCATCGCATCGTGTCTAATTCACGAGGGCACGAGGGCGAGCGGCTGACAATTTTGCAGCTGAATGCCGCCGAAATCCGATTAGCATTAGGCGTGGTATTAGCGCGCGCGAATGTCTTTGCCGTTCGATTTTATTTGATTAGTGACATCGAATCAGGGAGCGGAGGGAGGGAGAGGCAGATAATCTCAGGGACCTCAGTGTGCTGCCGGCCAATTTGTTGTGTTGGTTAATTTGGGTTTTATTATTCGTGTCTCAGTTCTGCCGGTTTTGCGTGTTTTCTTCTGCTCTGTTCCTTCCCTTCGGCTGCACGCCGCAATTTCCGGCTTCCTGTGCGGCGCAGACCCCATGCCATATGGGCACCAGTTGGGCCGCCGATAGGGTTTCACGTTTCACGGAGGCGCGCGACCCAACGCCATACGGTTTTAATTGCCCTCCTGGAACGTGTGTGTGTGTTTTTTTTTGTTCCATGATCTTCGTCCCCTTTTCCTTCCGCTTCGTCTCGGGTGCTCGGGCTGAGGGCGAATTAGGCAAAGAAACATGAAGGATCGGTATGGCTTCATCAGTTGGAGGAGTTTCGTGTGTGTGTGTGTGTTTGTTATTTCGAGAAAAAAATGAGAGCAAAAGTTTGAAGAAAGAAAAAAAGGTCAGCGTGTAGTTAATTTTCTCGAGTTTGCTTCCGTTTTTTTTAATCGTTACTGTTCTTCTATTCACCTCATCCTCGCTCCTCGCTATGCTCTTGCAGCAACTGAACACGTTCGCCAGTTAAATGAACCCACGGGAAGAGCGCCCAATAAACGTTGCAAGAGGCGCAAACCATGGAACCAGACGGACGAGAAGAAACAACAAACAGCGTGAAGGGAAACAACTTTTTTACACACAGAGGGTGCAAGGGCAAACACACACACACACACACAGCTTGTGCATCCGTGACGATCATCGTGAACCATCAAACAAAAACTCGCGGCTGAACTCCTCCTCCCCCAACCCGGTTGCAGCTGAGAGTAAATAAATAAATGCGGAGTGCGGAGGGTTTCCCCCATTTCCTTCGCTGCCGCCGGGGGGCGATAATCCCCCGATGCGTCCCGGATTAGTGCCCCCGAAAGGGAATGGTGCTGGGAAAATCGACACGTAGTCACGAAAAATGGCGGCAAAAGGGAAGACGTTTAAAGCAGGCAGGCAGCAAAGAAGGCAACAAAAAAATGCGACGAAGTACTCTCACACTGCTGCCCTCGGAGTGGTGGGAGGGCACAAACACGGGTGGGAGTAAACTGTACTAAATGATTGTAAAGGATTATTCGGAAGTTCCCTTTTTCTCGGGGCTTCCCTCGCAGGCTGCTGGGAGGCTTCTTTAATGGGTACGATTTGTTTTCGGTGCTGCCGGGGAAGTTTTAAGGGGCTTCAAAATGGGGGAAGTTATTTGCAAGATTTGAAAGGACGTGCTGAAAGTACAGCCAATCCGGCGCAGGATCCAACAGCTCAAAAACAGATTTTCGGCAGCCCTTAAAACAAACAGTGATATTCAAAGGATTGCTCGCTGAAGTTGTTTTAAAAAGGGTTGGGACTAAAACAAAGAAAAGAGTTGTCCCTGTGGTGGATATTGCTGGACAGGGTGTCAGCTATATGCAAGTTAGCCCCCCAACAACTCCAATCAAATTCCCAATGTTTGAAAAGATTTTGAGACAACTTCTCAATATTGGGGATTTTTGTTTTGCAATGACTCCAATCACGAAGATATCAGGACTTAAGACTTCAACTCCAAGAACTCATAAACTCGATCATAAAACTACAACGTAAGGAGATTCGTTTGGATATACTAATTGAATAAGGAAATGATGTTTGTTGCTCCAAACTGCAGGAAATATAATGATGTACTTGCGATGGATGATTGCTCGCTGAAGTTGTTTTAAAATGGTTGGGACTAAAACAAAGAAAAGAGTTGTCCCTGTGGTGGATATTGGTGGACAGGGTGTCAACTATATGCAGGTTAGTCCCCCAACAACACCAATCAAATTCCCAATGTTTGAAAAGATTTTGAGACAACTTCTCAATATTGGGGATTTTTGTTTTGCAATGACTCCAATCACGAAGATATCAGGACTTAAGACTTCAACTCGAAGAACTCATAAGCTCGATCATAAAACTACAGCGTAAGGAGATTCGTTTGGATATACTAATTGAATAAGGAAATGATGTTTGTTGCTTCAAACTGCAGGAAATATAATGATATACTTGCGATGGATGATTGCTCGCTGAAGTTGTTTTAAAAGGGTTTGGGACTAAAACAAAAAAAGAGTTGTCCCTGTGGTGGATATTGGTGGACAGGGTGTCAGCTATATGCAAGTTAGCCCCCCAACAACTCCAATCAAATTCCCAATGTTTGAAAAGATTTTGAGACAACTTCTCAATATTGGGGATTTTTGTTTTGCAATGACTCCAATCACGAAGATATCAGGACATAAGACTTCAACTCGAAGAACTCATAAACTCGATCATAAAACTACAACGTAAGGAGATTCGTTTGGATATACTAGTTGAATAAGGAAATGATGATTGTTGCTCCAAACTGCAGGAAATATAATGATGTACTTGCGATGGACCTGATGTACCTGATGTCCAATACAGCTCCAACAAAAGATATTGTGACATCTGGTGCTCTGAAATATCAGGAAGCTCTGAATACACAAAGAATCTAAAATATTTTATGTATGGATCCTAGAAATGAATTCCAATTTTTTTATTTTTTTTTTGGAGAACATTGCTTACTTTGAACTCTCAGAATGTGTACAATATGTTTCATTTATTAGGAAGAAAATACTGAGCTCTCTTGGACAATAGCATAACATGCAAACAGTTACTGCTTGTACAGTATGTACTTCCTTCTGCAGGCATCCAGGAGTGCTGACTCATACTGAGTTCATGAAAAGAAGAGATATTCCTGAATAACCAGCTAGGACAGTAACAGAATTGTAGAAAAGATGCTACGAACACAGTTTGCTCCAGCGATATTGGATGATTGAACTCAGCAGGAACACAAGAACACCCCCTTCCGTACGCCGAACTGAACTGAAGCTCCATATTCCCAAGCGACGGCGTAAATATTGCAAGTCAGTGCGACCTTCAACTGCAAGGAGAAAGCAACGATTGCAACGATTCCGCAAAAATATGTTTGCTGTAATAATATACGCCGCGGGGCACCGGTTCGATCACTGTCCATTCCCATTTCCCCCCCGTCATTCGATCGGGTTCCGACCCGAGCACAACGACCCACTGCCGTCACCTGCTCCAAATCTATCGCCCGGAAATCCCGTGGGCTGCAGCGCTGTTGATTCAATGTCGGGAAAACATTCATATACCGTCACACACACACACACACACGGCGACGGATAACAAAAGCCTGGGGCAATGGGTTAAGCTGTCAGGCAGGATTTTCCCCGGGTTTTCTGTTTTTGCGCCCGGGAAAGGAAACACGCGACGAAGAATCGCGCCCGCACTTTGCGTTTT
>VTWG01002760.1:0-10053 GCA_008817895.1 Anopheles fontenillei
AAGGTAAAAAGCATGCGCAAGTAAACGATGTGCTGCTGACTTCTGACCACTGGTTGGTTTTTGTAGTGCAAGAGGAGAAAAAACAAACATTCAGTTTGGTATGAGCGAAATGATTACATTGCTCTTGTTCTTATGATATTCTACGATGCTACTCAATCAAGTAAGTCAAGCATGAAAACGATGAAACGTTATTTTTAAGTAAAAAATTTTTAAATTAATTTTGGAGATAGTTTTTGAGAATACATTTAAAAGTAAATGTTTATTTCAAATCAAACAAATGTGATATAATATAACAAATGCCTAAAACTACACTTTGTAGTTAAAAGCGCAAAATAAAATCTAAAAGCGACATGGTGCCGCATGTCTTTGTGTCTTGACTGTAGAAAATATATAATTTTCCCGTTGAATGATGGCATAAAGAGTGTCTTACTTACTTACGCATTAAAAACACTCAAAGAATTATTCCAAAAACATAAATTTATTGATCGACACAAACCATACAAAATGAATCATCCTATTTCATCGATCTAGCTCTATTTCCGCACATTCCACAATTCACATGGAAAGTGCAGTGTGCAACGCAAATGCACGACACATCTCACGACCCTCCGTAAACACATAAACACTTACACCACCGTTCAACATGTTCAATGATTCAATGATACAGCGTACCGTGATGTTCAACACCACCGTTCAAAAAAAAGAAAAAGCATTTTTCTATCCCAACACAACACACCCGTGTTCTACATTTCCATCCAAAACAGAGGAAGAAAACCCCCCTCTCGCGATCACGTCATCGTCTTCGAACGCGGGCGCTCGATTTTTGTGCAGCGATGCACCGACGACGATCGGTCGAAGACGTGTGAAGGCGAGTGAAAAATAAATCGTTTTGAAGCGATGAAGCGGAAGATGGGAGAAGAAACGACACAACAACAGAAAATCCACCCATTCCCAGCATGGCACGAAAAATGCGCCGACCCTCTCATCCCCTCTTCCAAATACAGCAACAACAAAAAAGGGAACAAACACCAAAAAACCCTCGGCGCGAATGCCGCGAGCCCACCACGGTGCGGCACAAGAATGCAATCTGATCTGCTGATGCAGCAGGAGCAGCAGCTCGGCACCACGTCTTGTTTGGTGGCGGCCGCTTGCAAAGCAAGCACGGGGAAGCAAATAGTGCGAGCAAGAGCGAAGACGCTGGCTGCCGCCGACGACGGTGATCGTGGCTGCCGCCGCCGTACCGTTTTGTTTTCTTTTCTGGCTTTTGGAACCAGCGCGCGCGCTCGATCGACCAAACCGAAATTCTTTTCTCACGCTGTGGTTCCGCCGTCGCAAGCGTGCTCAAGTGCACATACACACACGCGCATGGCAGGACGCAGAGAGCGCTACTAACGGCCGGGCCCGGGCGGCAACCATCCCCTGCTCAGAGCGCCCGGGCACACGAACAAGTGGCTGCCGCCGGTTCTCGCTACCTGTTTCTCGCGCTCCCAGTAACGCCAACCAAATCAATTCCCCCAACCGACTGTACAAAAAGGGCACACTGTGTGGAGTGAGCTGTTCGTTCGGCGGCTCTCTTTGGCTACTCGAATTGTTCTCGGGCTCGCGGCCGAGCACGCGAGATCGAGCGAGATCGAGCCGCTGCTGCTGCTGAGCGTGTGCAGGAGTGCCAAAGCTGCCCTTTGCCGGCGCTGGAGCGTGCTCTTGGTCGGCCATATAGTCCCCCACCACTCGCCATTGGGCAAACGATCATCCGAGCATGGCGCGTGGATGCTTCAACGCGATGGCCGAACGCGCGGGAGCAACACCGCTAGCTGTCTCGCTCGCGCGCGCGTCGCTCGTGCTTGTCCGTGAGCGGGGCGCGTGTCGAACCGAAACCAAGCAGCAATGGAGGAGAAATAAAAGCTCCACAACACCCCATGTTGCTTTGTTTTGTTCGTTTGCTGAGCGATTTTTCCCCACAAAAAGCTCTCAATTTGATCCAATGATGATGATGATGATCGTGGCGATCGTGGCTACCGACCGTGGGGTGCACTTTTTCTTCGCCACTGATTTAAAAGGGGGTGCAAAGCTTCGGCTTCTCTCTCGCCGCCACCGTCTTTGGTGGCTTTTTACTACCCAACTCCTTGGTTTTTCGCTTTCGTTCGTCCACTGGCTGGCTCGTGGAGAACGAACTGCTGGACAATAAAGGAATGGAAGAGGAGTACGCGCGAACGAGCGTGAGCGCGCGCGCGCTCGCACCCTCGTACACGCACGCCACGGAGATGCTTTTTTTACCGAGCACATACTAACGCACACGGTCAGCGTATCGAAATGCCCGATCAGCAAAGCTCATTCATATTTACTTTCAGTCTCTTTTGGGGTGACTTTTGCGTTTTTTTCCCCTTCATGATTTGTTTTCTCATCTTTTTTAATCAGATTTATTTATCTCTTTTTTTCTGAATATCTATTCACTTAAAGGAAAGGATTTTCCCCACATGTTTGTTTGGTTGTGATTTTAGATGTTATATATTTTAGAGATTTAAGAAAATAAGAACCACACTGTTCAACTATTTTCAAATAGGCCTAGGTGTCAGACAAATGTTTCACGCACCCATTAAAAAAACCAACGAAACTTGTACCACGAGCGCGTGTATGTACCATATCCAAGGGCACACTCCTTACTTCCGCTGCCACGCACACCATTTTTCGTACCGGGGTTTTTATGACTTTTCGCTACGCCCGCTACGGCACGGGATAAGGCTACGGTTTGTTCTACCTACCTTTTTCAAAAATGATTCAATAACGGCAGCATCAACCCCGAAAAAAAAGAAGATGACCTGTGACGATGCGGTGGGTACGCAGCCCGAGCCTTATACCCGCCGCCAACGATGATCCCAACACCATGGGTAAGGATTTTGACAAGAAGATTTTGGCTAGAGAGGAGAAAAAAAGGAAAATGATACGGCGAACCGTGATGAAATGATTGGATGCGATTTAATACTCGGTGAGTGGGAATTATGATACGCAAGCTTATGAAAAAAGGGGAATTATCTGTTTTGATCGAGTGTCGGGAAGCTGTTAAATTTAGCTCAATCATGGAGTGGATCTATGGCAACAAAAAAGGTATTTAAGAGATCATTATAATTCATTTGTAACGTTTTTTTTTTAAATTTATTTTCAAAAGAATGTAATTTCTTACTCTTGGGAATTGACTATCTTGTCATATTGCAAAATACCTTTAGTTTGCCTCTTTTAGTATGTTTCTAGACGCGAAAATTGTTGGACAACCAACAAACATCATGCCGATTTTCTATTGAGTGAAACAGCATCCAACACTCACAAAAAGACTCCTACCAAGCAAAGACTCAAAAAAAATCCGGAGCAAAACAAATTCCTCCCGAAACCGAAACGATTTAAAGATCCTCATCGCATACGCTTCGTCACAGGAAGCAAGCAAGTTTTTCAGTACCGGTGCTGCCATCTATTGAGCATCGGGTGCAACTGCAACTCCCTCAAGGAAAGATCCTCCGTCAAAGGCGAAACGCGAAGAGACCGTAAAAACATTAGTGCTTGAGGGGGTAAAAGAAAGACGCATCCATTAATTCGTACAGTTCCTGCTAATGGACGATTGAGGCGGCGAGAGCGAGCAAGCGAGCGACCAAATGATCCTGAACGCAGCCTCCCTGTTCCGCTTCGCTACCTGACTGCGCAGAGTTTTGGGCCCAAGGAAAAAAAGCAACAAATTCCTTCATCCCTGTTGTACCCCCGTGTATGTGCAATGGATCCTCGCTCGACACAGGGCCGAAGCTTTGATTTTGGCCTGCAGTGTGAGCGAGAAGAGGTGACTGTTCTTTCCCTGTTCCACTCAGCTCAGCTCATCCCCTCCACCCAAAATCTAACATCCCATTTTTCCCGAAGGATTCTTTCGTCCTTTGCTTTTTGATCTTGCCGTCTTGCGTCTCGCTCGTGCACTATGCATTCTGCAGCAGCTCATCTCGCTCGCCCTCTCTCTCTCTCTCTATCTTTCCGTTTGCCCGAGAAACTACCTGCGCGAGAGTTTGATCTCTCGCTTCGTACGCCCGCTAGATGCAGTGCAGACAGAGATAGAGACAGACAGAGCGCGCGCACGCTCGCCCAACACCGTGCGTGAGCGAAGAGCGCAGCGAAAATCGCTCTCTCGCTCCCGAGCGGCAGCGCTGGCAATGCGCAGGAAGGGATCTAGCGAACCGTCGCCATCAGCAGGGCATCAAAACCGACCGAGCTTTCAGCCGAGCAAGTCGTGGCCATCTCCGCAAAGCTGACAAACCGCGTTCGCTTGCACAGTAGAGAGAGAGAGAGTGAGCGAGAATCGATAAACGGGCAAAGAGTGCGATCACAAGCGCGCGTGTGTGGTACGGTACGACCAACAGAAAAAAACAGAGCAGCTCAACAACAGCGCAGCGGCAGCAGCATCATTCGGGAAGTGGCAGCGAATGGAGCAACACGCAGCCTCCGAGCGGATTACACTTCAACGAGATTGTGTGTGCTGGTGTTGACAAAAAAGTGTCCTTTGGTGGCGAACACAGTGCCTTTAGCGCAACGCAAGCGAGTGTTGTGCTGTGATTGAGAAAGCAACCGTGACCGTGTGTATGATGAGAAGATGATGGTTTAAGCAAACAAAAAGCATACGAATTAAGAACCAAAGCAACCTGGTGTGTATGGTGTCCGTGAATAAACACAACAAGCAAAAAGCAAAAAACACAAGTACAAAGTGCAGTGTGGCAAACCGGCAGAGCAAGTGTAGCAGTGAAATTCAATTACGTGCGCGGCCCATTTTTGCTCACCAAACAGGGCAAAACGAGAGTGAGGCGAGTGAGATAGTGAGGCGTTGAAACGGATTATTTGATTTCGCAAAACAGCAACAAAACAGCGACAGGCAGCAGTCATCATGGTGACTGGAATTGGAGCGACCGCGCAACAGGTTGCCGGAACGCCGGCCACCACCCAGATACCGCCGGCCGAGCCGGTCAAACGTTCCAGCGATAATCGCCGGGTAAGTTTTGCGGCCAATCAAACGCCCAAAAAAAATTAAAAAAAAAAATATGGGGAAATGACAGGAGCCACACACACACACACACAGGGGGCACGCACAAAAGACGAAATGATTCAGCGCGGCTGGACGGATTATCTGCCGTCTGCGGGCAGTTTCTGGTGGTGCCATTGAAATTGGAAGTAGCTCAACAGGAGCTCGGTTAATGAGGGACGACAATCACAATCAGTGTGCGGTGGGGCCCGAGAGCTGATAGTGTGTTTGAGTTCCTATTTCCTTTTTTTGTTTTGCTCCCCAAAAGCTAATGCTTTTGTGTGTTTTGCTGATGCTTTTGGCACACCGAAAAAAAAAACACCGCTGTCTGGTGTTTTGTGTTTATTTTCGTATTTTATACGCTTTTTTGTTGTTGGACCATTTCCTAATCTTATCGGAGGGTCGGGTAAAAAGAGAGGCGAAATGTGCCGAAACCGAAGCAAAGGAGGAAGCATTTAATTAATCATTGCCTTCATTTTTTTTCTCTCTCCAATTATAGAGCAACAAACCGATCATGGAAAAAAGGCGCCGTGCCCGTATCAACAACTGTCTGAACGAGCTGAAGACGCTGATCCTGGACGCGATGAAGAAAGACGTAAGTATCTACTGCCCCTTTTTGATTAGACAGTTTTTTTTTTCAATTAAAAAAGAAAGAGCTTTTCTGGTTCTTTTGTCGCCCAAATCGCTCTGACCATTATTAACGTTTCTCCCCCCTATTTTTGCTCTCCTCCACATCACAGCCCGCCCGCCACTCCAAGCTGGAAAAGGCCGACATCCTGGAGATGACGGTGAAGCATCTGGAGAACCTGCAGCGCCAGCAGACCGCCATGTCGCAGGCGACCGATCCGAGCGTGATGAACAAGTTCAAGGCCGGCTTCAACGAGTGCGCCCAGGAGGTGGGCCGCTTCCCCGAGCTCGAGCCGCACGTCAAGCGCCGGCTCCTGCAGCACCTGAACAACTGCATCAACGGGGTGAACAAGTCCGACCTGCCGAAGCGTCACCATCACCAGCAGCAACACATTCTGCCCTCGCCACCGAGCTCGCCGGAACAGCACGGCCATCCGCACCCGTACGGACTGGCCGGACATCCCGGCCCGCTCAGTGCCGTCCAGGCCGGCAACGGGGGCGTTTACATGGCCGGTTCGAACGTGCAGCTCATCCCCACCAAGCTCCCGAACGGTAGCATCGCCTTCATGCTGCCAACCGGTGCCCCGCACCAAACGCTCACCACCCAGGTGCACCCGTCCCAACCGCCCGTCCCGATGCTCGTACCCATCCCGAGCCGTACCGCCTCGACCGGATCGGCTTCTTCCGGCCATTCCGGCACCTCCTCGCTGTACGATCGTGTGCCCCGCGAGCATGCCACCTCCTCGCCCTACCATGCACCGCCCAGCCCGGCCAACTCCCACTACGAGCCGATGGAGTGCCACAGTGCGGTGAACAGCAGCAGCAACAGCTCCACCGGCTACCTGCACCAGCACCAGCAGTCATCTTCGTCCTCCTCCTCCTCCTCCTCCTCCATGTCCTCGTCGTCCTCCTCCTCCTTCAGCAGCCCCGACAGCCCCCTGTCGCTGGTGATGAAGAAACCGTACCACGACGAGGACGAGGACCACGAGATGAAGCACGACGACGACGGCAAACCGTGGCGCCCATGGTAAATGTGTTTCGTGTGTGTGATCGTGTGTGTGTCAGGCGAAGCCTAAGTACCTAAGGAGAAGAGCGGCGAGTGGGAAGATGCTGTGCAGACTTCCGGTCCGGGTTGACATTGCGCGCTTCATCGCTGGCTGCAACACCACCCACCCACCGCCAACACCACCCCCTCCCATACACCGCAAAGTGATCACTAGTCATACGATTTTCCACCGATGGGAAATTCATGCATCTGAGTGTGTACATGTGTGTGTGTGTGTGTGTATAAAAGGGGATCTTTGTGCAACAGTGTTTGTGCGTGCGTGTGCGGACGATCCGGGTGGGTGGCAGTAAAGCGCGGAGCGCGAATGTGTTTGTGATGCTGTGAGTAACTTTTAAGAAGAAGAAACAACAAAAAAGCAGGAATCGATTAGGGCATTAGGATGTTTGGTGCACAAAACGCATGTTTGTGTGTGTGTGTGTGTAGCATCTAGCAAAAAAAAGGGTGTAAAAGCTTTATCAACTACCGTCATTACGTGAGAGTGTGTTTTTTTTTAGTAAACAGGAACACACAGGGATTATTACCTTCTCCTCGCCATAGTTTCAGGTGTGTTTTTTTTTGGTCTCTCCCGGCCGCAAGGTTTAATTTTAGGAATTGTTTAGTTTTGCGAGAAAAAAAGTTAATTTAGTTCCCCCCCCCCTTTTTTTGGCGACAAAAATCACTAACGTCTTCCAGCGCGTAGTAAAAGTCACATTGGCGCAGAGCATAGGCAAAAAGGCGCAACAAAATCGCACACATACACATACAAAAGGATACATACAAACTCCCGCCATTAGTGCCAGGCAAAGTGTTGGTAAAAGTCTTCCAAAAACCTTCCTCTTTGAGCACAATTACTATTGTGCTCAAGCAACCACAAAAATTTGTCTGGCACACTGTGTTTGTCGTGAGATTGTATTGTGTGCCTGTTTGTGTGCGTGATCGTGCGCCTTTGCCTTAGTGCTGATCGTGCTTTTTGTGTCGCATTTTTCGCGACACACAACAGGGTAGATACGTTCTTTTAAGCGGCTAAGAGAACTTTTAACTTAAAACGTTCGTTTAAATTATTGCTCACAACCTCACGTCTTTTGTTGAGTTCAGAAGGGGACAGTGGGTGAGAAAAAAGAAACGCAAGAAAGGAGCTTATGTAAGACACAAAGAGTGAGGCAAAACAGTAAGCAAATCTGTAGGGAAAGGAAAAAGCAGGAGTAAAACAGCAGAGCTAAAAATTGTACATACTTTAAATAGAAGTTATTATAAACCTACAACACCTAGCCTAGTAAGTGTCCTAGAGACGAGATATCCTATGTAAAGAACAAAAATAGTTTTTATATATTTGTATACATATATTTTGTAAGAGGAAAAGCCCGTAAAGAGAAAATCCTAGCACTGGTCAGTGCGCAAATTGTGAGAATGAGAAAATATAAAACAAAATTCATACCAACAAATATGATGAAACTTAACCTTTTCGTGTGTGTGTGTTTATGTCTGCTGGGAGGGAAACAAAAAGCCTAAAAATCCGAACAGGTTATCGGCTCATCTTCCACCCCCACTCCACTTCCACTTTTCTTATCGATCTCAAGGGCAGTTCGGGGTCGTCCGGAAGGTCCGCTTTCGATTTCCGAATCCGAGCTTGCTGTTCCGGTTTAGCTGCAAAGGCCTCGCCCCACGTGTGTCACCCGTTCACGATGGCGCAAATTATCTGTTTTTATTTTTTGCTTCTCTCCAACCCCACACTGCATTGAGAGGTGGGATGCGTTTTTGCCGTTGCCCTTGCCCTGCAACCCCAACTTCCGCCCTCCCCTGCCATTTCTGCACGAGGCCACAGAGCAATCGATGCGTGACACCCCGTCCCGGCCACGCTGACGTCAATTCGTGAGCTGTTGGTTTATTTTTCCGGATGTTTTTTTTCCTCTTCTTCTTCCTTTGCTGTTGCCTTCTTTCTTTCTGCTTCACCCTCTCTACCATCCCCTGATCGATAGCGATTGGTCACTATGGAGCGATTGCGCGGTTTGGCTCGTGCCTAATGTCCAATTCATCGATCCAGTAAGGGGAGGGGGGGGAGGGGATGGAAGTCAATGATGATGATGACGATGAGGATGATCGGTCATCGCTTAGCGATACATTGATGAAACACGCGAAGGCTCTTCAAACACACTCACACACACGAATGGGGGAGAACGACAGGCTAGAGGCACGGGGACAGGTGTGAAAAATTAAGGGATGGTATTTGTGTGTGTGTGTGAATGGTTTTTTTTTTGTCTGATCGTCTCAACTTTTCGAGTGCGTACGTGATTCACACGTGCGCAGGTTGATTAGCGAAGTTTGCCGCACGTACGATGCGGAGAGCGTGAGACGGCAGAAAATTGTGATGCGATGGGGTGGTTTTTGCTGACCCCTCCTCACCACCACCTGCCCAGTTCATTTGGGGGTTTGTTGATGAACTCTCAGCGTCAAAGTTGTTACGGCAATTATATGAAACAATTATTAAAATCACATTCGAAACGAATTTTGCGGAAAATACGCTTGTAAAGCGCGGTTCCTTCATTCTGATTCGGAAATGGTACAGAAACATTCCAACCAGGGGTGCAGTATTGCAGAGCCGCCCATAGATGGCGCTAGTTATATCCTTGCCAAAAGATATCTTTTCGGGGGTCAGCTGGAAGCGTTTAACAGCATTTTTGTCTTAATTTTTTAGGTTTGTTTTAAAATATTTTCAAAAACAAAAATATAAATTCACAAAATAAAAAACCTATTTAAAAAAAATTAATTTACTATTTTATGTTTTCATTAGAATTTTTTCCATTTTTTTTTCTTTTCCCCCTATTTTCCTTATTCATCAAACCTATATTTCGCTTAAGGTTATTTCAACATTAAAATATTATTCCAAGATTCTTCTTTAAAAAATCCAATAAGAAAACACGCCATACCAACAAAACACCAACCAAACGTCACGTTTTTGTCTGAGCTCAGGCTAGCACATATTCCACCCATTCGCTTGCATATTCTCCAGCCCACAAAGCCCGTTTCTGTCAAAGAGGCAAGCGCACTGCATCCAAAATCAAATGCAGTAGCTGCTGCTATCATTTGAAATTCTAGAATATCTCGTGACTGGGGCGGAAACACGAGCAGCAAGCAAATACATCTCTAACATTGCCGCTCGATCGATCAGCGACACCGACACCACCGGAACCGTCCGACAGAAACAACAATGTGCATCGTTAATGTTGCAGTGCTGTCTACCTCTCTGGCCAGTGTGTCGAATATGCGCACCAAGCGCCAGAAGGTTCCTTCTTATCCTCCAACGCTTTTCAAATGGCAAAACAAACGCACGTACCCCCCCCCC
>VTWG01002768.1:0-17400 GCA_008817895.1 Anopheles fontenillei
TTTCCATCCGTTTTCCAATATGCATCCGACTCTGTGTGTGTGTGTGTGTCTGTGTGTGTCTGTGTATTGGTGCTGCGCCTCCTGACCTCTCCTGCATCGGGTACACCTGACGGGTTTGTGGAGAAGCACCTGACCAACGACCAAAGACCTCTGACGGATTACACACACCATACGTGTCCGCTCTATCGTCCGCTCAACCGCTGTGTGTCAACTTGTGCCCGTGTATCTATGTGTATGTGTGTGTGTGTGTATTTGTGTTCGCATGCAGGGCTTTCAAGAACCGATGGAGAGCAAAACTAATGGAGTACACCAAATCCGGTACAACGGATCTTCGTATATTCCTCCCTGCTCGTCCAGGGGCGTCCCGGGGCAATGTAGCGCATTTGTTTCGGACGGACGGCTGGCTTTGCTTCAACCACTCGCTCTCCCTCTCTCTCTTTCTGTCTCTCTCCCTATCTCTCACTCTGTAATTGGATTAGCTGCCTCTAACGTGCCAGACCTCTGTCGAGCGGCACCCGATCCGACAGGCAGATAAGCCCCGAGCCCTTGTGGGCCACTGTGGATTAAGCTCTAGCTTCGCCCAGCAGTGCCTCTCCTTTTGGGGAGTTGACGACTCAATACACACACACCAAGCCAAAACCAAAGGACACGCGATGACACTCAGGGAGGAATGGTGTACGGAGTGGAAGGAAACATGAACAAAAAACAACACCCCAAAAGACGAAAAAACGCAACCGCTCGCCGAGACCAACCCTATTATTCAAGATGGCGGCGCGAAACACACAGGCAGGCACCCCTCTGTCCACAGGGTGTCATTCGCTCCCGTTCTTTCACACTCGCGCCACACTGCCACTCTTGCTCTCGCTCGCTTCTTCGTCCTCGCACAGGAAATCGCGGAACACTCTCAGTTCGCTTGTTTCGCATGCTCTCCTCTCCCTCAGTTTGCGTTTGCCGTAGATATTTCCCACCCATCGTCATCCTATGGCAGAAAAAAGAAGAAAAAAACGCACGCGCCACCCTTCCCTTTTTTAGTAACGTCGAGGAAACAACGGACTCGGGATAGCGAATCCGTTCGAGACTCTCCGCCGGCCCAGGGCCCTGGATCCTGCCAGGAAAACTGCTGAAGCGAAATGGCTTGTTCAGCGAAACATGTGGCCTCTGGCTGTACCCTTTTCCTTGCCCTGGCCATCCGAATGCGAGACACAATGGATCTGGCGGTTGTGGTTGAGAGCGACACTCGACCAAACCCTCACGATTATCGATCTGCTGCTGTTCTTCCTACATCCGGTATCCCGGATCCGGAACAGTGCAGTACGCCACCGTACATTGGCACACTAGTATGCAGTGTGTACATGATGTGCGCGTGTGTGTGTGTGCTGATGGGTTACTGCTTGCGTTTGTGCAAGTATTGGTAGCAAAATCGATTCTGAAATTCGGAGTTTGCAGAATTCTGGGTAGATCTACCATGCTATCCCGTTGGACGAGCAATGGACTCTGACAGTCCTCCGCAAACTCCATCCGCGCGAGGATATTCTTCTCGCAGAGCTATGCAGAATCGCTGCCTGCACACAGCAGAACCGGCCCCCGGGCTCCGAGTGAGGTAGAATTATTGATTTCTTCTGCGAGTCAGCGAACTTTTCAGGCGCAGCGAACTGGGAGGGAAAAGCCCGAGTAGGATTCATTTAAACAATATACCCGGATAAGATCCGCTGGTCGCGTTTTTTGCACTCAGAGCAATTCCTTCGTTACTGTTCCCCCCGTTGTATGTGTTGGATAATCAGAAGGATGCTGATGTGGGGAGGAACAATCATCCCTAATACACCCTCGGAAGTGTACGCCTCGGGCAGTAGCAGCAGCAGCAGCAGCATTAAGCAAGCTCCTCTACCACCGACAAGGAGAGGGAAAGCGACCGTCAGACACCGGGTGTGGAATCGGGTACGGTGCAGGAGAGAAGAAGGAGAAATGGTTGATTGCGCGTGGCCCTTTAATTGAATATTAAAGCCTACGGATACGCGCACGCACACAAGCAGAGCAGCACGGGCACATCAAAGGACTTTTCATTTCGATTAGCGAACCATCCCTTCACAACCCACCCACCCAGCTACACACACACACACACACGCACAGACGCGGACACACGCTGTACAGCGCCCTACCGACTGGCAGAAAAACGTCGATGCGCATACAAACAAAAATACGCGACCCATCGCGCACGCAACTACTCCCCGCTTCCATGGCCCCGGTGCGAACACACCAGCGCCACGAACGACCTCTCTGTCATTGTCGTCCCCTGTTGTGTGTAGGCAAAGCCTATTGCCAAACGGTACGCACCGAGACACACGGCACTTCTTCCGTGCTTGGGGGTGTCCCCGTCTTGCTGCGCCACTGGGGTTTTCCATAGAATTAATTATAGGAAAAGGGAAAGCTCTGCCGCTGGTGCGGCATCCAGTAAACAAATGCCAAACCATTCATCATACCATATCGACTGGACTGCTGAACTGCGAATTGAACCGATTCGTAGAACTATTCCTGCCACACGACCATGGTCCATCCAGTTGTCGGGTTTTCCCACAGGATATGGCGGGAGGCGACGTGTGGTGGTTGTGTGCGCGCAATATAATAGACTTTTATTTTTAGACACACGAACGGACAAGGACAAATTGAGGAGGGCTTTTTGGTGCGAGGGAAGGGAGAGAGAGAGAGGGCGGGATACAGCGGGGCAGCGTAAATACAACGAGAAATAAACGAACGAACAAAACGAACTACTAACGCTGATTACTTTTCATCATTCGGTTATCTGGAAGAAACATGCGCACTCGGCCGCAGCGGGAGCTATTGTATCGACACGAAAAGAAATGGAAAGGAACATTGACCATGCGACACACACACACGCACACAGACAGTTCCCAAACGGCAGCACGCCCAAACAAGGACCCGGTTTGACCGGTCAACGGCACCGGGAGAAAAGTGTTCCACACACACGCACGCACACACAGCAGCAGAACATGCGCAGAATGGAAAAGCTTTGGCGCTTTCCCTGCGACTAGACTGGTTCGTGTCCATGCTAAAAGGACATGCTTGGTCCTAGAACGTGCGCGTGTGGTTCGTGCGCTTTGTCGGCAGAGGGCGCCACTCTTCTAGGGACTTAGTGAGCCTCCAGCTTTCCAGCTGTTAGCGCTGGTTGCCGGCAGAGGGCGTGCTGGTGTTTTGTACTAAAATAATAAGCCCTCAAAAGCACCGGGGGAACCACTAAGCAGGCGGAGGGATATTTGTGCAGGCTATTTCTCCCGTTGGCTTTTCCGCGGGCTCTGTTGTGCTTCTTCATCCCCGGGGCAAAAGCCCTCCCTTGTAAGCATTATTTGCAATGTTGCAATGCAAAACGTCGGTGCGCATCGTTGGGCTGGGCCTTCGGGGTTGCCGGTCTTGCGTAACCATGTTCGCGATATAGACCACGGCAAGCTCACACTTGACAGAAAGACAGAGAGGGTTGGCTTTTTTTTTGCTCCTTGTTTTCACGTTCGAGGATCTATCGGGGGCAATATACACATTCTGGCGTCGCAGATTATGCTTCAATAATAAAAAAAGGAAAACCCCGAAAAATCCATTACCGCACACGCAAACAATGTTTAATGTATGCGGCACCCAATGTCTCACGTTCTCAATGCCGTGAATGGTTTTGTTTGTGCCTTTATTCCCCCCGCCCCCTCCCCCTTTACCCTCTCTCTACCCATCGAAGAGACACGGAATAGTCAAATCAAACAAACAAATAAATCAAACTATGTAGAGCGTGTCCGTTCCACCAGCGCCAGCGCCAGCGTTTGATCGATACAAAATTCGGCAAATGGAGCCACAAAAACACATACACAAACAAAAAAAAACACGCTGCACTGATAAAAAGCAAGCCAAAGCTAGAGGAGGAGACAAGCTAGGGAAGCGAGAAATTGGGGACAAGGTACCACATCCCACACCCCCGCTTTCAAAGCATATCCTTACGTAAATAAATTCTGCAAAGCGTATCCTACTAATCTAGATGTTCGCAGCCGTTCGTTAATTGTCTTGCTAAGCACTAAACGCCTTTTTGTTTTTGCTGCCAATGATGGTCCAGTTTTCCTACCTCCAACCTTTTCACACAGAGAAGTCTCTACACTAACCCCTCCGGATGAGATGGGTAGAACAGAGATCCTTTTACAAAGGTTCGGGACTCCAAAAGTTTTTTTTTTCCTGTGCGACATGACATCAATAATCCATTCGATCTTGCTCCCTGGTTACTTCACTCCAACCGACCCACCCACCTTTGGCGCTGTACCGTCCTTCCCCCGTTTCATTAGATTCTGTTCCACTGTTCTCACGTTTGACGCGAAACAAACGGTACGTACGCACAAGGGGCAACCGGAGGAAAGTGCTTTAGCAAGCGCGAAAAACGATGTGAACTTTGATGAAAATTTATTGCCATTTCGCACACACATTTTTGTCGTCCTACTACTGGTGCTGCCCACTCGTTCTCGCAGTTCCATAATCGGGTCGGGTGGTGGTGTTTTTCTCCACTGGATGACCCATCGAGAAGTGGCGGTGGGAAAAATAAAAAAGCTTAACATATTTCTTGTTTTGCGAGAGTTTTTTTTTTGTTTCGCTTTTGCCCTCTTTGCTGACCAACACACCACGTGGGCAGCCCGTAGTAGTAGTAACAGTAAAGTGGTTTGGTTAACCTCAAAACGGTTCCTACCTCGTCCTTCATAGCACCCGCCGCATACGAACAGACACACTACCACCATCATCATACGCGGCCCCACCGATTATGATGCGGGTGTAGCATTAGTGTGGGGAGTCGTGTGGTGGCCCCCATCACCTTAACGCACCACCATAAAAAAAACAATCGAAATAAATAATAAAACATTGGCAATTGAGCAAACGCGGCGCACAACCGAAACAATCGCAAGCGCACACGCAAAAGCAGGATGAATGTGAGGTGGTATGCGTGGTACTACTACAACTACTACTACCTCGTGAAATCCTTTTCACAGTCGGTACCGTACCACCGACCAACTGGAGCACAAAGTAGTGGCCATATTTGTGTTTCGTCCTTTTACGCTTGCTTCCTTCGCTCCATCCACTGCGCAATGAAGGCAAGCGGAGGACACACACCACACAACACAAACCGGTGTGCTATATCATTTCATTGCACCGACGTAGCACCCCGCCATAGAACTTCCTGCGCTTTGCTACTATCGATCACACTACGAAAACGTGTGTCCTTCTCCTACCCCCTGTAGGAAGGATACGGGCCGGAAGTAGCGGCGACTCCTTCACTGTTGTATATCCATCTCGTGATTGCAGAAGCGCACACACACGCACACGTACAAAGAATTTCCACATTAATGACAATGGACGGAGGAACCACCAAGAGCCACCACAGGAAGGTAAGGCAACGCTCCTCCGTTTCGCAGCCAAGGAGCAAAATAGATAAGACTTTGCACTGACGCCGCCATATCCTGTTTCCGTTGAACGGTGGAAATCTTACCGACACCGAAAGCAACACAGCAAAAGAAAAAGGACACGAAACGAAAATCAAACACCCATCTCTTTGGCAGCGTGTGCAAAAAAGTGAAGGTTGGAGCTGCCAATTCTGTTTTTTTTTTCATCTTCCTCTTGCCTCTGCCCTTCCTGCGGAAAAGGCAAAAAACGGGGTATGTTCGGCATTTCCCTTACTTGAGGCTGTTCGGTTGTTCAGTTCAGTCTCCCGGGCAGGATGTGGGAGCTTTACGATTTTTTTTTGTTTGGTTGCTGGTTTACCCAGACATTGTTGTGTGATTTTTTCTCCCAGCTTCGACAGGCCCACGCTACTACTGACCAGCACGGACGCTCAAGCACGAACTGTTCGGCTGCTGTGCTGCCACCATCATCACCTTCATCATCATTACCCAAAAAAGGAAAGCGGGCGGAAAGTATGCCCAAGGAAGACGGATTAGCTGAACGATAAAGACGACCGAGCGTTTTTTTGTGTGTTGTCCTTCGGGTTGAGTGCAGATAAGGGCCCCAAAGGTAAGGGACGCGGCGGCCCAAGTGCGCACACCTTCCAATGGTTCCACGTTTCCCTTGCCCCCCTTCCTATGTCCGCATCATCTTGATCCGGTTGAAGATGATGAACGGCTACTAATTCGTCAACATCTTCTAGCGCAGTGAGGAGGTGATTTTTCCCTTTCGCTTTCCAACCTTCCCCGGGTGTATATCGTATATCCGCTGTTGGATTTGGGATGATACTTTTCCGGGCTATCTTTCACTCACACACACACACAGATAGACACAAAAACCAACACCCAAAGCCGCAGGATTCTTGTGCCGCAAGTGTTTCGTTTCAAGTCCATCTCGTGTGTCCGCTGTGTGACTCGCATAATGGCCTGGCTGGGGGATGGGATATATTTACGAATATTGTTTGTATCAGCATAATTGTATCCTGTCGAAAAGTTGGGTTGACCACCCATCATCCTCCCTCGCTCTCTCTCTCTCTCTCACTCTCTCTCTCTCTCTCTCTCTCTCTTTCTCTCGCCATAATCTTAGGAGTGGAGGGAGAGATATGATGGTGCGGGCGATTATTTATGGAGCTTTATTCTCTTTAGCAAGCGCCATAAAACAAATCTCTTCCTGCCGTGCGAGTGCTCTCCCTCCCTCTCTCTCTCTCTCTCCCATTCTGGACACGGGTGCAGCCACCGTTCAGGCCACTTCTAATCCGCGGAGTGGTGGAGGGGGCAATATTGGTGAAGGATAATCAAAGTATTTATTCATCGCTTGATCGATAAACAGGATTATGCAATTATGTTACCGATTGGTGTACAGTGAGCGGGGGGAGGCGCACGATTGTAGAAGGCTCCAGAGAGAACCGGGAAAACCAGCTCTTGAATGCTCGGGATGTTAAAAACTTTGGGGTTTCCGATTTCGGCAGAGCGCTACGCGCGAACAAGTCCAAATGAAAACGATTTTCGTCGAAACTGGAAAAGCTTTGCATTTTGCTTTGCTTCCCGGTATCTTCCCGCGGTCGGCAAACTTCTTCCATGGCCGCCCGTTAGTATGACGAGGGTTGACACTCGCACCCAGCAGGATACACCACCTGCCTCGATTCGCGTACGGTCCCAGCTGTCAAGCAGCATTAAGTTTTGTGCGTGCCAAACGGCTTACACGACCACGACCCCGTCCCGCACTTCCATAATTAATGATGTTAGCCAGCGGGACCGAGCGAGCTGCAGGAGGCTGGAAGATAACCATTCCATTCCTTTTGCTGGAGTGAATTCCCTCAACATATATCACCTGCACAACCGATTGCATTTCCAAACTGGGCGGGTACGAGGCAATAGTTGACGTTTTTTTATTTGCACTTTAAAACCCTCAAACCAATGCTTGAGCTTTTGCAGGTAAAACGCGTAGCTTGGCTTCACAAATGACAGCGTGAGTTTGGCATTTAATTACATTCGCAACAAATTGGGGACACCCGCCCTTGATTTGGATGCCAGGTATTTAATAACATTTCCCTACCCAACCTTTTCCCTGTCCGCGTTTCTGTCCGCTATTCAGGCAGCTTTTAATTAAAGAAAAATGTATTCACGGAAAAAGTCACCACCACCACCAGACCATTTGAGACACAACTTTTCACGCACACACAGGTGATGTATTTTTAGTGTCCATATCCCTGCTGCAGTGTTGGGGCAAAAATTTAATTATTACAGCAAGGAATTAAAACTTGGCTGGCGAAAATAAAATGCAAAAGCAGCAGCAATACCAGCTCCTGAAGTATGGCAATGGTTCCAACAATCTATTCTCTGCCGCCCCCGCGATGATTTTGAGTGAAAATCTAACGCAGGTTTCGCTGGCAGGTACAATTTACACGGTTGCTTCTTTTTCAAGGTGGCAAGATTTAAATTAAAAGTGTTTTTTCTTTCTTCGTTTTCATCACATTGCAAGCTCCCCAAGCCAAAAATAGAACGGAGAAGAATGCATTCTTCCGAAACAGTATCTCTCTCTAGGCGTAAAAAATAACATTGTGTGTCTTACGAGCGCTCTCTGCTTCAGGGAGGGAAGAAGCTTTCTGCTTTGTTTCGCGTGTAATAGCCATTCCTTCAACCCCACACAGCAAGATGTCAAGCGGCAAAGTTAGTATGCAAACAAAACGAAAAACTCCTGACACTCATCCCATACGCGCGCGGGGGTGGTCGTGAGATAAACAGAACCGTAAAGCATTAGTGCGCCTATGTGTGCTGCGTGTGCTCACGATTTGTGAAGGAGATGTACGCATTATTTCACATTACGAGCAACCCGAACAACATAAGCTTATGTTTATGATCGTTTCGCTATTCGTTAAAGCCTTCTCTTGGAGAGGGCAAGAAGCATGCTAGTAGAGAACGTTACAGAGTGGAGACAGTAAGATGCGGCAGCGAAAAAGGGAGCAAAGGGTAAGAGAGAGGGCCAGAGCCCGTAAGAGGATAATGGCGTTCGGCGCGCCCAAGGTTCATCCCGGCATATCATCTGATTTACGATATTAAAAATTCCACCACCAACGCAAAGCAAACGACGCTGGCAAAGGATATGCCACTGGGTGGTGGGGGCGGGTGGGTCTGTGTGGGCGTTCGAGTGCATGCGAAAAGTGTTTGCACAAACAAATAAACATTGCACACACACTCACTCTCTCTCTCTATCTCTTTGACTGGCACTGGGTGAAGTGAACGAGTGGTGGAGTCACGACAAAACGTCAATATGTTCTCGCCACTCGGGTTGCGCTTTTTTCTGTAAAACGGTTTTTGTGCGATATTAGCTTGTCGGAAGTGGAAAAGCTTTATTTGCAAATAAGAAAGGATCCTTCTTCTTCCTTTTTTTTGCCTGTTGTTGGTGGAATGAAGAGGGAGAAAATTAACTTCCATTCAGGGTGGCAAGTGAACTGCTAAACCATCAGCAAAATGATAACGCGCGCGCCCGGCTGACGATTCGAAGTGATTATGATTTTCGCCGGAATCATAAATCTTCCCCTGAGCCCCCGTTCGCCGGGGAAGATCAAATGGACGCATCTTCCAGCTCAATGGCGTCCGATAATGTAAAAAGGGGCAAGCGTAGAGACGAGCAGCGGCGAAAAGGCGTAGCCCCAGCCAACCGTAGCCAACCTCTATCCATTCGCCTTCCGCCGAGGACAGAGGAGTGACTAATGAAGCTTTCCTTTGGTTACGGCTTCGCTTTATCCCGGCGCTCCGGCCGACCTCAAAAGAGTTCAATTATTTTCGGGCAACCCATTCGGGTGACGAAAAGAAGGTTACAAAAGTACGTCAAATCAAGTGCATCTTCTTCAATAGATAACGCTCTGACGATGCGGATGAGGACGATGATGATGATGCGGTGCGCACTGTTGATGATGATGAAGTGGTAAATGTTTGCTTCAGATGAAAGGTAGCTCACACCGATATCCTTTTCACTGTAGCTCTCTCTCTCTACCTCTCTAGCTAATAGAAAACCTGATTTTGTGCCACCGGTTTTCCTCTTGCTGTGTCTGTCTGCGCTACATTTCCACACCAAACCAAGCTTTGGGTTGTGTGAAATCGCTTCCGCGTCCTGTCCAATAGGCGGCTGATGCTGCTGTGTTATCCTGACCCACCGCCAACCGGGCCCGACCAAACCGTTCCCGTTCCGGGAGGGCTTTTTGGCCTCTAATCTGTGCCTGAACAACCACCGCCATGGCTTATCTGAACCACTCCGCAATTGTGTGCCCTTTATCGCGTTGTACGCAAGCGAACCTTTACACATGGCTCGAAGCATACTACAGTTACGCAAGGCCCCCCACACACACACAATGGGGTAGTGTTCTGATAAAAAAGCGGAACGTGGGGCGAAAAAGACCTATTACACATTCCCGACCGGGTGAAACGTCTTTCACATTCCGTGTAGGTGTGGTGGCTGGATGGGGCTGGAGTACGCTTTTATTGTCAGTTTTCAATAGCTTGCCCGTCGCTCCACACCACACCACACCATGCTCTGGAAGTTGGTGAACTTTTACATGTTTCAGCCGAACATGAAAAACATCCTTGAGGGAAAAATTGTCACCCGTACACCACCGGCGGGAGGTGTAACATTGGGTGTTTGGGGGTGGCCTGGGGCGAGGAATATTGGCTTGCAAAGTTTGACGCTTTCTTTGGCTGTCCTTTTTGGTGTTGCCGAGAGCAAGTTTTCGCCGGTGAAAGCTGCTGGAAGTAGACTCAGCTGGCACACGCCCGGGACGATGTTTTGTGCCTTTGTGCCGTCTTTTTTACATGCAGCAAAACTTTAACTTTTCCCCACGGGCCAACAACACTCTCACACAATTCCGCTCGGCTGGTGCTACACACTTGCTGCTGCTGCTGCTACATGCAATTCCAGCAACGGTGTAAAAATGAAGACAAGATGACAGGGCACATCTACGTACAGGAGGCGGACTCAAGGCGGTGGTTCAATTCACAACTTGAAATGGAATCAGTACATCCGATGTCGCAAGAGCTCTTATTGTAGTGGGGAAATTAATTTATTTTCTTTTTCCTTACCAATCATCATAAACATCCTGGCAAAGAAGCTCAACCGTAGGCACAGGGATAAAGTTAGTAAGCTTTTGACAATAAAAAATCCAGTTTTTAAATGCCCATTACAAGCGTAGCTTAAACGCCTGCAAATGCAAGCTTAACATACATCCATTTCTTACTTAATTTTGTACACAAACAATTGTTGTGTCTCTCTCATGCTCATCATCTTTTTTCCCCGCCACGATTTCATACGATTGCGTGCGATAAGGATTTTTATTGTCCGTGGCGTTTTTGCTTTTCCCCAAGCTGGATAAAATGAAAAAGAGAATAGAAAACAAAACAAAGTACGATTTGATGAGGTTACATCCTACTTATGACCGCCTCGGGGGACTGGCAGGACGCAGCGCCAGCCGGAAATATGGACGCTCATTTAGCCGGGTGGCGTTGCGTCACACGAACGATTTGATGGGAGTGATAAGACAATAAAATGAAACTCAACTCAACTTCTAATCGTTTGAATTAATTCCCCCCCCGGGGAGTGAAGTCGTGGCACGAAAAGACCGGGGATATGGCCCCCCTTTGCCCACCGGGGTAAGGATGCGACCGCACGCAGAGGTGGCATAAGCGTGACATAAATGTCCTGCGAGTGGATTAGTCTGCTGCGTGTTTGTTATTGTGTAATTATGAGCCAAAGGCCCGAGGTGATGTACCAAACAGCAGCAGTACCTACCGTCGTACTGTAGCAACATAAATTGGACTTTTTCTAAATGTGATTATTTAACGCCTGGATGTATGCAATCGGTCACACATTTTGCGCTTACCATCAAGGCTGTGCCATCAAGTGCCGTTGCCGGAACTTTTACGTGAATTTCAGCATGCTTATTCGCACACACCACCATCATTTAACGCCAGCTTAAAGGCTACTGCTTTGGTACGCTTGGCACGCGGCTCTCCAAAACTGTTTTACGTATCATAGTTCAATGACTTGTACGACACATACACACACACACGATTTAGCAGAATAAACACCACAAAGACGACCACGTCGTCCCGCACTCTGGGGCACTGGTTTCGTGTCCACACACACGCGGCGTCCACCAAATCAGCGTCGCCCTGCGTCTTCGTCTTTATGATTTCGCAAAGGCACGCACATCTTACGACTGGCTCTCCTCCTTCTTCCTGCCATTCGCACGAAAATAATGACGTGAGCAGTGTGTGGCATGGTGGTGGTGATTGGGGGAGGTGCGGAGTAGCCACCAACCAGCCACCACACATAAACATAAACAAATTGATCTTGAATTGAAACTACGTGCCCATGGGAAGCGGCTAACCTGCGTCTCCCCCAGTACGAACGCAAGGACGCCGTTGTTACGTTTTGCCAAGGGACGAGGTTTTGGCCTTTGCATGTGGTCGTGGATTCCTTCCCTACCCATTTCTCTCCAGGCTTGAGGGGGGGAAAAAAGAGAGACAGAGAAAGACGTAAAGCGAGAGGGGTAGATTAGCTTTCCGTGACCACACTTGGGTGGTTTTCCATCGTGGGAATCGCGGCGGGAAAAAGCGAAAGGACGTAATGTAGTAGAACACCACCGGAAAATCACTAACGAACGTAGGGAACACACACACACTCATTGCCACAACAAAAGTTACTACTGGGAGGGGGGGATAGTTCGGAATGGGAACTCCAAAATGAAACGCTTACAGTGAGCTGGACCGGGGGAGGGGAAGGTCCTGGCCCCGAACATGGTCTCCCCTTGGGACAATGTTAAGCAATGCTTCAACAACCTTCCGAGGCATGAGGAACGCCGATGGAGGGGGGAGGGGGTGCTAAGACGACGGTTAAGGAGGGGAGGGAGGAGGTTGTTTTCCCCAACGATTTGCTCCATCAAACACAACACGCAACCGTCCTGCGATAGTGCAGGACTTTTACCACGGGGGGATGATGATATGGACATAAGATTTGGCGGTAGGGGGGACAGCGAGGAGAGAGCAGGTTCCCGCTCATTAATACCATAATGTTCAGCAGTAAGTGAAAGTGTGGCGTGATTTGCTGCCATCGATTTGCTCTACATGATGTGGAGCAGCAGGGATTGTTGTTGTTTGCCTTGTGGGAGATACAACCAACAACTGTTCTGTACAATAACTTTGCTAAAAAGTGAGCGAAAAGATAATGCACAATTAATAAAAATAGTTCAACAGAAAATGCTTAAGTCTATTGTTTTTGTCTAACAATAAGTGAGCGTTAACAGCAGATGATAGTACAATATTGCAACCACCTTGGACTGCAGGCTACTTGGTCTCTTTTTTATTGCCAAAAACCCTTCCCTGCTGCCATCCAATTGATAATCAATCAAATGCGGCGAATCCATTGCGTTGATTGCGTTGGCAAAACACAGCGTGGCAGAACAAACAATTTACTGATTTTGGTGGCGGATTTTTCCGACATCAAAAGCAAACGTGTATAGCATTTCATCGATTCTCCCACTGCAATTAAACGGCCGTCGGTTCGGTGCTTGCTATTTTTATTACAGCACTTTCGCATGGTTCGACCAAAAAAAAACATATTTACATACGCGTGTGCATTAACATTTGCCCACATACGAGCAAAACGCACAACTCCCTTTTTCCACATCTCGAGCACAAGGCTACGGTGTAGGTGTACGGAGTGGAGGTGTGTGAAAGGTAGTGTGAAGTAATGTTAATTTAATACAACCGAAAAACCCACAGCGGGAGGTTACATACACCACGCACATTGTCTCATATTTCTACAGATCGCTCATAATTCGGGGTTTTCCGATTTCATCGAATACAAACACCGACGAAGGATTACGTTTTAAGTCGCACAGCACAAATGAAATTTGCACTGTGAGCCAATTAAACTCTCCCACAGTGCCAATTATCACAACCCAGCTCTGGGGGAGGGCGGAGACACGTGCTTGCACCTGAGGCTAAAGGAATGAAAAACTGATGTGTCCTCGGTTTTGTTTTTCCTTTGCTGCACCGTGGGGCAGGGAGGGGAATAACACAAACCAGGACCGGTCAGATAGACAGCCGCGCGTGTGCGTTGTCGGTCTATCAGCGCTTCCTGCGCTTCCACAATTTTAAGTCCGTTTAATTTTCATCCTCTTAAATTATTCATACCCCGAATTCCAACAGCACGTCATCATCGTCGCCCGAAAGTACACCTCCTGCTTGTGGTGGGTTGGTGGTACATTAAAAAAAGGGTGGTTAGGGAACCAAGGGGATTTTACGCTCTCTTCTTCTCCAGCGAGGGCAAAATATGATGCCTACGGAAAAACAGTAAGCTTTTGGCACGCGTATCGCGCCCATCGTAAAAAAGGGGCGAAATCACAAGGCCCTCATCATTAAAAGAGACTCTCGCCCATCCACCACCCACTGCACACTACACGTCCTTCCCATTCCCCGCTGCCTTCATCGCACGGACATGCCTTCATCCTGCGAGGGAAACACAAACCCGGCAGTGTGACTGTAAACGAGTTGTTTCATGATTTCTTACTCCAAAAGAAGAAGGAAAGCATACACCAAAAAAAAAGAGGTACGGGGATACATTTTATGCTTCTGTCTTGAGGCTTCTTTTTTTAAGTGGCAGATGCAACAAAAAACGATTTAAAAAATAAAAGATAAAAAGGTTAAGGGGTTAAGCCTGAATTAATACCAACGTTACAAAGACTCGTTAGAATGGCTGGGATAAGGGGATGAGAGGAGGTCGGATCGTAAGATTAGTCGGCATATTTGAAAAGTATTTGTGCAAGCTTTGCAAAAGCCGGTACCGTAGGGCACATACGCGAATATTGAAATGCGCCTTTTGCAAAAGCCATTCCAAGGGTAAGGATCGCTAAAGTATGCACAAAGCAAAACTTTGCGCACACACAGCGCAAACAAGGCGCGTGTCAAAAGTAATCGTTTGATGCTGCTCGGTGTGTGTTCGAAATGTCATCCCTAATTGGGTCTCGATTGTGTCGACGCCTGGCGAAGGAAGCAAAGACTCCAAAAACAGGCACAGGCAGGGCGCGAGCGCATTCAACAGGCTTTACGCTGAAAAGCATTCATCAGCAAAGATATTCCGTGCTGTGGCTGGTGATGGCTGGTGTGTGTAACGGGTTCGAGGGGGGGGGGAGTTTTACATTAATCCTTCCATTACTTGTCAACCCGTGTGCGGCTCTGTGAGCGAACGTTTCCACAAGGATGTGCATGCTCCCGGGTGTGTACGTGTGTCCATCCGTTCGGACGTGAGTAAAAAATTAAAATCCGACCCCGGCGTGATAGGTCCACGGCGCGAAAGCGGTACTCCGGCGAGCCGGGGGGAGCTTTTGGTCTATTCCTCCAGCCCGGGATGCTGAAGAGATGGTACATGGAAAGGATCTTTACTCTGAACCTGTTGGCTTGGTGGGAAGATCCCAGTGTGCGCGTGTGCGGAGTCATGGCGGTGGCCGAGACCGTCACTTGCGAGCACACACATACGAAAGTAAAAAAAAAACACGTGCGGACGACATTAAGATTGGATGTGCAGTCGGACGGAGTCGTTCGTGCGGAAAAATCACTCAGAAAGCTGCTTCCCCATGTCCTTCATGGCCCCCGTGCGCGTGTGTGTTTTTGTGCGCAGTCAAGCACATATCTCATTTCGCCTCGGAAATTGATTGTGTGCGTTTGCGCGCGTGTGTGTGCGTGCTGTACGTAGATATCTCTCACTGATTGCGTACGTCACGCTGAGCGGAGAAAACAATCTTCCATTCTACAGGGATAGCGTTGTTGTTTTATGTGCTTGTTGCTTCAGCATTTTCAATTAACTTCAACGAGAAAGGCCTAGCCTAGACCGAGGCAATAAGAATGGTAGCCAACCTTGCACAACAACATGTTGCTTTGCCCTCGCAACACACGAAATGCAAATAATGTAGCAATTTTACTTGCACAATTGTATGCTGCTGGAGCAGGAGCAGCCGCTTGCCTGTTTGAGGAGTTAAGGTTGACAGTTTTCCAAACCACGGCTGACGGCGGCTCGAGCTACCTGCCTGCGTATTGGTGTGTCTCTAGCTCTCTGTACCTGGCATGCGGTCGGCCGACAAAACTGTTACGCCATTCCGTCCCCGAAACTGTGCCTTCTTGTACAGGTTTTTAGCTTCCACTAACGCTACTGACAGTGCGGATTAAGAACCCAGTAGACGTTGGGCGCTCTGGACCGCAAATTAAGACTTTAGCATAGTCTATATTCCAGCGTGATCGGTTACTCAAGACAACGCCGAACACATTAACATTATGTGTGGATCGATTTAAGAAGCATCGGGTTCGGTTTAGAGATTGTAGCAGTAGTGTCTGGGACAGGTAGTTTAAGGATGGATTTTGTTACGCACATTGCATAACTATAGGCGTTTTGTCGCCCCAGAGTATGCATTCTGCTTCACGAAATTGCTTTTTTTAATTTTGTTTCATTTTTTTTGGGTAGCCCAGTGAAATCGAGTCGTGAAAAAGAGTTCTTTGTGAGAATTACGCTCCTCACTGTTCCGCAATCACAGCCTAGAATTCATTTGGCAATACCCAACCACCAGTTGGCCTCGTTTCGCTCCTGCCGATAAGCGTATGCCCTTGCTTAATGACAACGGCAAACCAGAAAAAAAAGAAAAGAAAAACTTTTCCCTATCACCAAAACCCATTACCCACAGAGAAATTTGCTATTTTGTTTACTTTCGGGTAAAATAGCATGAACGGGCACAATCCCACACAACACACACATACACCCACACTTGCGTGCTACAACGCTTCAAAACTATTCCAAACAGTTGTGCGAGAGCGCGGACACACGGACTCGTGCTGGAAATTAAACACATTCACCACCGTGCGCTTCGCTGGCTTTTGTACAGCGGAGCGTTTCCACGCGAACGTGCTTTCGTGCTGAAAACTATCTTTGCTTTTCCACCATTTCTTGGTGACCTTCCAGCACTGGTTCCAGCGGTCGGAAGCGCGTTCACCTCCTGCCTGGGGTTGAGGCAATAGATTCGACTGATTCTCTTCTTCTTTTTCTATCCGTTTGGACATCATTTGCCCGCTCCCCCAACCAGGGTGTGTGACAGGGAATGGCAGGATGGAAGTCGTGGCACATTGCATTGCCGTTTTCCCCCTGCATGTATTTGCACACATACCAAGTTCCGCATTTTATTGCAGTTGCTCGGTATTATAATCATTGCTACTGATATTTAGAGTGGGTTTTGATTTTCCCCACCCCGACATGTTTTTATGTCATTTCATTTCATTTTTCCTCACTTTTCCTGTGCGACTCTCTTGGCAGAGAGAGACAGAGATACTCTGTTTCTCTGTCTCTCTGCTTTTCTCGCACTTGCTATCATTCGCTAATGAGCGCTACAGTTTTTCCTGCCAAGGGCCCACTGGTGCACCGATGTTTACCGAAACAAATGCAGCTCATGTGTCCGGTGCACAGCGCGCACAGTCAGTGTCTGTTCTTTTTCGCGTGGGATGCACGGAACTCCCGCTCGTAAACATTTCTGTACAGTGGGTGCGGAGGATGGCAGCTCGGTTGGAACAGGCAGAGCGCGATAAGTGAAAATTATTGGCCCGAATTTTGGCACTTTTTTAATACACAAACACTTTCCGCCCCACAGTGGTGTAGTCAAGCCCTGCGCTACCGCTGCTGTTGAACCCTTTCTTCTTGGGAAGCTAATTTTGTGCAAATGTTTATTGATATGCATGTGGGTTGCTGCTTTCGCCACTCTCGCCCGTGTACAGCACCCCCAGGATACGTTTGGTTTGACATGTTTATAATTGCATTCCAAACTCCTCAAAACCAGCACACTTGCTCACCAAACCCCACTTGCTCCAATGCTCATCAAACCCACCTTCACCCCCCCCCCCC
>VTWG01002769.1:0-13437 GCA_008817895.1 Anopheles fontenillei
GGCTAGGTAGACCCCCCGATCGACCATCAGCTGTTATCACTGACTGAGCTGGGAAAACCCACAACCCAATGCCGGCAAGGAGAACAATTCATTAATCTGTCCCGCTTCAGTGTATTCTCAAGCATAATGAGGGAAAGGTGGTGTTTCACCCAGGATCGGACCGTTTTGGTTGTGCTAGTAGCGGGATGTTTGCTGGTAGCGGTCGCTGCACAGGCGGACTACATCCAACAAGAGGTATGGATTTCCCCTGCTTTTGTAGACAAAAAAAATCCCCCTCTCCTTTGCTTTGCTGGGTAAATCCAACTGTCGCGTTGTAACCGATCGTCTGTATCTCCGCAGCAATGCGTTACCGCCAGCAACAGGGCAGGCTACTGTACGACGAAGGCAGAATGTCCCGAACAGGAGCAAGTGGATCTACGGGCGGCAACTTGCAGCGATGCTACGCATTACTGTTGTCCGGACCGGAACGTGCAGCTGCCGTCGAGGAACAGACCGAAGCTGCTCACCCAGTGCGACAGTAACAGAGGGTACTGCGTAAAAGGTGACGCATGCAGCGTGCGTACCTTCCGCTTGCGTTCGAACAGATGTCCTGCGTACGAGGAGGTTTGCTGTCCGAAAAATGCCTTTCCAGAGGAGTTTCACGCGACGCAGGTAGCGAGACACGACCTATCGATGGATGCGACTACCAGCACTACTTCTACTACGACTACTACTACGACTACAACAACAACAACTACTACCACTACTACTACTACTACTACTACTCCAAATCCTGTTGGTGAATCAGATCAAATCTTGGAGATACAAGCAAACACTACACCCGTGTCGGCTACTACTGCAAATTCATTGGGAACGTCACTCGAAGCACAGAGCAGTGAAGGCACTGGAGCCTCCGAACCTACGAAACTCCCGCTTCCCCTCCGTCCGATCACTCCCGATCAACAGACGGTGGAGTCTACCGATGTGACCAATGCCACCGATTCTACCGAGAAATCGGCAACACCGACTACCAACACCTCGGATGCGGAACTCGCCCTCACCTCATCTGCCGAATCCAACGACATCGTTACATCAATAATCGATACTGCGTTAGTGGATGATAATTCCCTGCAAGAAACGGACACAACCACCATCCCAGTAATACCACCAAACACCGACCCACCACAAACTCCTGCCCTAATGGATCAATTCACCCCGGAAAGCTTCTCCTACCAGGAATGCGGCCAGCTCAATCTGAACGGTGTCGTGGAACGTACGATCAATGAAGATTTTCGCGCAGAATATGGCGAGTTCCCCTGGATGGTGGCACTGTTCCAGCTGCCGGAGCAGCGCTACTGCTGCAATGGGGCACTGATCGACCCGAAAGCCATCCTAACAACGGCACACTGTGTGACGAATTGTGGTGGCCGTGCGACCAACATTATGGTACGGTTCGGTGAGTGGAACATGAGCTCGACATATGAAATGGCAATTCCACGTGAGGATATTGGAGTGAAAAGCGTTCACCAACATCCCCGATATAGCCCTTCTGCCCTTCTTAACAACATTGCCGTGCTGGAGCTAGCCCAACCGGTACAATATCAAGCGACGATACAACCAGTGTGTCTGCCGTCGGCCAACCAACCACTTCGGGCGATGGAGAACATGATCGCCACAGGCTGGGGCAGAGTGATGGAAGAGAACACACCACCGACGCAGATATTGAAACGGCTCGATCTACAGCGCATGGAACCGAGCATTTGTCGGGAGGCGCTGAGACGGGTGCGGCGACCGTATCCCTTCATACTGGACAGCAGCTTCGTATGCAGCACCACCAATCATGGCGACCAGGAAAGACCTTGTGATGGAGATGCCGGTGCTCCGGTTGTGGTGGAACTACCCGGCACGACCAATCGATACTACCTGCACGGGTTGGTATCGTGGGGATATGGTTGCCATCAGAAGCAGATACCTTATACCGTGCTGACAAAGGTGGTCCATTTCCGGGAGTGGATCGATCGTATCGTTTCAGGCTTTAAAAAGAAGGCCAAAAAGGGACACTCTAAACAGCGTGACTAGTGTCGTCCTCGTGGTGGTGGAACATTCTTTCCAAGTTATTTGCGCTCAACTTCAATAAAAACGTACAACAATTTCCAAAAACATCCACTTTATTCTTCGTCACTGCTGTGATCTACGGCATTCTGTTGCTGCTGCCCCTCCAGCAGCTCCTTCTCGTACGTGTAGCTCCAAATGTTGAGATCTTCACCCTTTATCACGCCATCGATCCAGTCGCGATGGTACGCCACATTCGTTAGGACCGTCGGTGTACTCTGCTTGTTGCAGTCGTAGCCCCACGAGCTAAGGCCGACCAGGTAGTACCGTTCGCTACCAGGTACCGTCTCCATCATGTACGGTGAGCCCGTATCGCCCCGGCACGGCAACATCTCCGCGTCCTGTGCCGTGGTGCAGAGAAAGCTCGAATGCAGCTGAAACCGGCGTCCCATCAGCTTGCGCAACGTCTGCTGACACAGCTCGTGGGACAGATGGTGCAGTTGCGCCTTCTTCAGGATCGTCTGGGGAAGCTTCCGCGGCACGACAAAGTTCGGTACCTCGCCCCATCCCACACCGGTCACGTCGGTACCAGTCAAGGGAACCATGCCAGCCGGTGGCAAACACACCACCCCGACCGTGTGATTCAGCTCCACCGTGTCGCGCAAGATGACGATCGCGATATCGTTAACTTTGCTTGTCATACTGTACTGCGGGTGCAGGTAGATCCTTTCCATCTCGCTGTCGATGTGGGGTATCGGTTCGCGCACCGTACTCATGTCCCATTCACCGAGCCGCACCACCAGCGAGGACATATCGGACCGGTACGGGTGTAGGCAGCTGGCTGTGGTGAGTACGGCGGCCCGATCGATCAGCGCACCACCACACAGGTACTTGAGCGCACTTTCCGTCTTCGTGCGAGCAAATATGGCCACCGTCCAGGGGTATTCCCCGTACTCGGACTCGCTGAACTGATTGTTCTCGATCGTGAAGATCACACCGTGCGGATTTCGGTGGCCACAACCCTCGATCTCGTACGGTGGGATGTGTACCGGAGGTCTTTTCGACGCTTGCTGGGTGTCGTTTGCATCTCCGTCACCCGCTGTTGTAGGTGACGCTGTTGACGATGGAGGAACAATCGTTACTTGATCATCCTCATCGCCGTCCGTGATCGTCGGGATAGTAGTAGCCTGTTTCGGCTCCGCACAACACTGCATCAGATGATCATTGCAGTCATCCAGTGGATGTCTGATATCGATAATATTCTCTCCCGAATGACTAACCACACCGTCCGTGCACTGATATTGATACACGCAGATGCCATCCTCGCCCTTGCTCGTGGTGCAGAACTACAACGATTAATACGCACAAATTAATGAAACTTTTGCTAGCGATCTTACATCATCTACCTACCTGTTCACTGTTGGTGCTCACTTCGACGTTCTGTGCTACAATTCCAGCCGCCAAGCACAACACCGAAACAGTCCACCACATCAATGACGCCATATTGTTTAGCGCGAGAATGTTTTGCAAGAGTGCTTCCTATCCGCAAGCCACAAATGGCACGAATGAGGCACTAGTTGGTATAGTGCATACCGTTTCTGTTATCAGCCACAGGGCAGGGCTGTGTGTTGGTAACCTTTGGAAGCCTGTAGGTCCTCTCGGTGGGATTCCCCGCTGATCGTGCAGTGTTTGTTTTTTTTTTTTATAAACTGGTATAAACTCCCAGAGATACGTTTGTTTTCCAAGAAAGTGTCAAAAGCCATACAGTGGCTCACTAAATTCATGTTACATACAATATGTTCCTATTTCTCGTAGCCAGTTATCAAGTTCGACTTAAATTGTTGATTCAAATCAATGGATTTTTTTCCATTGGTTTGCGTCCATTCTGGGGAGAAGGTCTGAGCAAAGCATTGACTTTAAACTAGGAACGCTATCATACTTTGTCTCAGTTATATTTGAGCCAAATCATACAGAATCACCTTATTTCGAAGTCAAACAATTGACTTATGGTAATGTGGATGGATGTGCCAACTTTGAGGCTATAATATAATTTATATGATCGAAAAGGGCCTTTGGTCTCATCAGGCTCCCAATTGCTGTATCACTCAGGATGATTCTGGTTCTGTCTCCGGTAGAATCCAACTCCGTATGACTCCAACTCCGGATGACTCTGGATGACTTCAGCTCGGGATGACTTCAACTCGGGATGACTTCAACTTCGGATGATTCCAACTCTGGATGACTCCGACACTGGGCGGAACTAGTGGTTTTGCTGGTTTTTTGATTTTGCTGGAGTCGGAATCGGCCCATGAATAACTGCAGTAGGATCAGTTTCGTCGGCACATGACTGTACCTCTGTTTTATATTGAGTGAATCAATACATCAATGATCAAATGACATGACACCGCAAAAAGGAGAAGACTGTTTGGACAAATACAAGTTTATGTACGTACAAATTATCTTAGATTGCAAATCCTATGCAAGCTGTACCATCATTTTAGAAAGCCACTGTATGCATTCAGATGTACAAATGTACAGCTATCATTTGCATTTGCTTCCCAGTGTAAATCCACGGCTGTTGTACATGTTGCAATGTCTTCCCAATCGCTTGCACGCAATCGCCCGCTTGATAAGTATTGACCTTTTCTCGCTGACGGGGTTGGGAATTCCCCCACGCTATCGGCTGCCGGCTCACAGTGCACACTGGAATAGTGCTGCTGTCAATCTACCACTAACCGCGATTAACTTTCAACCAATCAAGGCGGCTGTGTGTGGCGTGCGATCAAAGTCGGCCTGCCACCACTTGCACACTTGGTTGCGCTTTACCAAAACTGCCAATGTGACCACAGTGTGTGAGTGCTGCTGTTGCGTACCAAAGCGGGCAGCAGCAAGTATGGCGTACTGAGGAGCAATTCAACGCCGCGGTACTAAACGTTCCTGGACATTCGTATCGGTTAGGTTTCCCTCTTTTCTTGATGGCTTTTTCACTCCGAATTGGCACCCGCACCACTGACAGCAAACGATGCTTAGTGTTGGTGGTGGTGGTGGTAGTGCTGCTGACTGTGCTGGACTGCCTACCACCCTCGGTAGAGGGAAACTCCTCCATTGGGAAATATCGACGCTGCAACAACAATAAGGGCATTTGCGTGTCGCGCGAACAGTGCCTGAACGGGCAGATCAACACAGTGGGCCACACGCAGATCGAGCCGCGCCTGCTGGACGACGATATCGATGAGTGCGATGTGTACGGTATGCAGTGCTGCAACCTACCGAGCACCAACGTACCGGCCGACAGTGACGAGGAGGAGGAGGAGGAGGAGCAGAAGAAGGAGGGCAAGGTGACGACCACCACGACGGAAGAGCCGGACGATCCGGACTGGAGTCGACAGTGCGGCCAGCGGACGGACGTCACAGAGCGGACCGACCAGGACGGTGAGACGAATCGGTTCGAGTTCCCGTGGAGTGTGGCGTTATTTAGCAAGGCGCAATTTTTTGGCAAAGTGCGCAAAGAGTTCCTGTGCGGTGGGACGCTTATCGACGACTACCTGGTGCTGACGGCGGCCCGGTGCGTTAATCAGAAGGATCGCAACACGCTCGTGGTGCAGCTGGGCCGCTGGGACTTGGATGCCGGGAAGGAGTCACGCATGCAGGTAAAAACCGCTGAGAATAAAGATCATGATTCGTTAACGCTCACACTGTATTTTATCGTAGGAAATAGCCGTAGAGGAGCTTATCATCCATCGGGGCTACGTGCTGTCAAGCCATCTGCACAACGTCGCACTGCTCGTACTAGCCAACGGCGCACAGCTTGGCCGGGCGGCCAATCGGGTCTGCCTGCCCGACCATAGCGTACAGTTCGAGCCGGACACCCTGTGCTACGTTGTCGGCTGGAGCAACTCACCGTCACCGAACACGGCCAACCAACAGCTGAAGCTCCGGTCAATGGTTGCGCCCGTGCAGGAATGTACGGCCACGATCAGGCGTTCCACGGGCGCGTGGGATTTCCGGCTGCTCAGCGAGAACATCTGCACCACCTACCTGGACGATACGGTGCCGTGTGAGCGGGCACCCGGGTCGGGGTTCGTGTGCGAGTCGCCCACCCTACCCGGGCAGTACTTTCTGGTGGGCATCGCGTCGTACGCAGTGCGCCAGTGCCACAAGTACCGGGCGCACGATGTGTTTGTGCACGTGCCCGATTACATTGCGTGGATTGACGGCCATGTGGTGAATCAGAGCCGGCAGACGAGCTTCTATCGGCCCGATCCGACCAGCTTCGATTAGTCGTAGGTCTGTGCAGGCGAGGATTTAGCGAATAAATGGTTCTTAAAGTGCATAATCTTCATAATGCGTGCTAGTTTCTGTTATTCCGAAAGTCCTAACTCACTATGTGCTTAAATAGTTATTGAGGGTCACTGATAGTCCTTAAGCGCGATCCCGAGGTACAGTCGTCAACTCGAACGACTCAATAACATGCCCGTTGTTAGGGGCTCAAGCCTAGAATGGACCGTCCTCCCCCCTTAGCAAGGATTGATTATCCTGCTGTATGGGACTGAATAAGTCTCGCGAGTCTGTATACTCCGACATGTCGTAGGACGTTACGCCAAACAGAAGCCTAAGTCCTTAATCCCATAGAGGATTAAGACAGACCTCCAGACTAACTACGAACAACTGCCCGCAAACAATAAGACAAGCGTTATTATTCTAGTTAATTTATTGTCTCATCCATATTTTCCATCCCAAAAGCCCATTCCCGATCACGTTCGCTGCCGATCAAGGAACGGGATTTTGCGATCAGCGCGTCTAAGTGTAGAGGTAGAAGCTGTCAGTAATATTACGCTGCCGCAGATGATCGTCGATCCATCCGCGGAACATTGGCACGTTCACGTACACCCCGGGGATGCCATCCTCGCCACACCCAATGCCCCACGCCACCATACCGGCCTGGTAGTAGTGGTTAACCGACCCCGGAATCGGACAGATCAGTGGCGACCCACCGTCACCCTTGCACGTATCGCGGCCCTTCTCACCGCCGGCGCAGATGAAGCTCGAGTGCAGCTTGAACCGCCGGCCGAGGCGCGTCGTACGCAGCGCCTTCTGGCACTCTTCGTTCGGCATAATGGGCAGCTCGATCTTCTTCAGTATCACCTGGTACGTGCCCTGCTTGCCGAACACATCCTTGCCCCAGCCGCTGGCGAAGCAGCGCGACATGTCGAAGTTGTGGTTCGCCGGCGGCAGACAGATCGTGTTGACCGTCTCCATCAGATCGGCCGGTTTGTCCAGGAATAGCAGGGCAACATCGTTAAACAGACCACCCTTGTAGAACTCGGCATGCGAAACGATTTCCACCACGTTACGATCCTGCGCCAAAGAGAAGATCCCTCGTTAGTGAACGGTGTCCCCCTTCTGATCGCTCCTAACGTACCTGATAGTCAAACATTTCATTCTTGGTCTGCGTGTCCCACTCGCCCAGTCGCACCTTCACCTCCTCGATCTTTCGGTTCTGCACGCAGTGTGCCGCCGTCAGGACGACCGACGGGTGAATGAGGGAACCGCCACACTGGTACACGTTGATCACCTGATCCAGCGCTTTCTCCTCCTTAAGGATGGCCACCATCCACGGGAACTCACCGTACTCCGATTCGCCGTCGTTGTCGCCGGTAATGCGGAAGCCCACACCGTCCACATTGCGCAGGCCACACTTTTGCGGCACGCTGACCGTCTTGTCCAGCGGGTTCTGGGTACCGGTTCCGACTTTATCTGTATGAATGGGATGCGTGATTAGTGGTGCTGGTAGGGTGGGTTTCCCGTCATTGGTTAATGATTTGCAAGCAAGCAGAGGTTAGTAAGTGGTTAGGGCACAAAAAAAGCTACCTGGTTGGGTACCCTTCACACCACCACCTGGGTTATATCCACCACCAGTGCCGGGCTGTTTAGCACCGCCCGGGCCCCCATGATGTTGTCCAGCTCCGCCCGGTTGCTTTCCTGGTGTCGGGCTCGCCTCTTTGCCGGGAGCAGTAAGCCCAATGACATTAGGCTGGCCACCCTGTGTTCCCGGTGGCACTTGACCGGTACCTGCCGGACTGGTAGCAGCAGCTCCTCCAGGGCCAGGTTGACTGGTTGGTGGACTACCTCCGGGACCACCAGTTGCTCCAGGAATTTGTTGTCCAGGTTTTGGAACACCTCCAGCACCAGTTCCAGGACCGCCTGCACCACCCGCACCTTGTTGCTCAGGCTTTGGAGTTGGAACGCCTCCTGCACCTGATCCAGAACCTCCAACACCTCCAGCGCCTGTTCCAGGACCGCCTGCACCTCCCGCACCTTGTTGTCCAGGCTTTGGAGTTGGAGCGCCTCCTGAACCTGTTCCAGAACCTCCAACACCTCCAGCACCTTGTTGTCCAGGCTTTGGAGTTGGAGCACCACCTGCACCTCCTACAGCACCTCCAAGTCCTCCAACACCTCCAGGCTTTTGAGTGGATGCACCACTTGCACCAGTTCCAGTGGGTCCAGCTCCTCCAGCACCACCAGGCTTTTGTGTTGGAACGCCACCAACCCCTGTTCCAGCACCTCCGATACCTCCCGTACCTTGCTGTCCAGCTCCAGTTCCACTAACTGGTGTGCCAGTGCTTCCTTGCTGCGGTTTACCGGTACCCGGTTGCCCAGCGGTGGGACCTGATCCTAAATCCGAAACAGGGGGACCACCACCCTGCACTTGCGGTACCTGTTCACGATCCTTCACCTGATTCGCGGAAGTACCTCCGAGACCACCTGGAATCAGATCCGCACCGGCCAACACCGTCTGCTCGTCGCTTTCGGAGCCAGACGACGAGCAGGAGCTGTCACCCCGACAGCCTCCATGACCCTGTCCGTGTCCATGTCCATGTCCATGGCCCTGACCCTGTCCATGAGGTTTACCATAACCACCACCAGTGCTACCACCACCCAATCCACCGGCAGGACCACCGGCACCCGCAGGCTTATTACCGGTGCCCAAGTTTCCTGGTCCGCTGGGAGTTGTCGGCACCTGGCCCGTTCCCTGGCCGGGTGGAACGGATCCCNACCGGCACCGGTACGGGGCTAGGCCCAGGAATTGATGGCGGCGGTGGCACCACATCGTCCTCTTCGCCCTCCGGATATGGGCAGCACTTGAGCAGATAGTCTTCGCACTCATTGTCCGGGTTGAAGCGAATGTCGATGATATTGGCACCGTCCGTGTTCAGCTCGCCGTTCGGGCAAAGGTGAAGCTTCACGCACTCACCGCCGGTACATTTCTAAAAGGAAGAAAGCAGAATGCAATCAAGCGTCTTTAGAACCGGTCGTACACGTAAGACGAATGGGGAGATAAGAGAGTTTTTGTCTGTGTGTGTGTGCGCGCGCGCACAAAACGGTGTTGAATCTTGCGGATTCTTTTTTAGGATGTTTATGACTAGCTAGCGAAAGCTGTTGTGCTACTTACGATAACCTCCTCATCTTCGGATCGCACCAGAACCAGGCACAGACCGACCAGCAGTAGTAGTAGCCCCTGTCGCCACAGCATCGTGCGATCGAGGCGCGATCAAACGCGATCTAACGGGAATGTGCGGGAAGGTGAGAAGAAAACAAAATCACACTAATTAGAACGTGTTCAGCACGCTAAAAACATCACTGCTAAAAGGAATGGATCGCTCGATCGTACGGGTGCGTTGCCTACTACGCCGTCTAATTAATGCGTTTGAATCACATTAAATTAGCACGTTTCGCTTTACTTTCACGGTTTTTGGGGGATTCACCTACCACCTTACCTTGCGGAACCGTACGGTCTTAACGAATCCTAAGCGCAATCTTCTCCACCTGTAATTCGCTACAATGTGAATGGGTATTTGTAACAAAAGTGCTTGACGCACGCACTTTAGCCTGGACTGAAACTTTCCCCAACCGCTTCCCAGTGCGGTTCGGCTCGAACTGATTCTACCGAGCGCTGGACCATTGCCTCGAAACCGCGACGCAATCGGTTGGCATGAACATCCCAAAAGGTCTACCCCCCTGAAGCCAAAGCAAACCGATCGCGGGTTTGCCCCACCACCCAATCGCGGGACCAGTTCGCGACAATCGGAACCCGAGCGTTGAATCTCTGTGTGTGAGTGTGTGTGAGAGCGCACAATCTGCTCCCTTCGGATGGCTTATTTCGCTTGAGGCATGGAGTTCCGAATGCATCATGTGTATAAGACGCTACTGAAAACAAAACAAGACAACATAAAACGGATAAAAAAAACTGGAATCTGGATGTAATGCTTTACGCATACAAAGGTGCGTTCTGATTGATGATATCGCGAAACAAAGAACTGCGATCTGCGCGTCACAACCTTTTTGGCGGTCCGGCAGCATCAAACGAGCATCGATCCGGGTGGAGGAAACTCAATACTCTTCCCTCGAAGGAGCGTAATTCGGTAGAACAGTAGAATTGGGTCTGGAGTTGAGACCTTAATCGAGTTAGGCCTGCTCTAATCTTTGCGTTCTGGCTAGGGGTGGCACTGCGAGCAGATTTCATTGTTTGTTTTGCTTGCCACCGACCTTCGCTGATGAACCCAATCAAGAGGTGGGGAGTGTGTGTGTGTGTCTGTTATTTAACATTTCGTGACCGCTTAAACGTTGATAATGTACAACCCAGCTGCTGCGTCCCGGTAAGGTGGAACGATGCTTCAGGGAGTAGCAATGCTACTCTCGTATCTCATCGCACAAGCAACACTCCCTTTGGCCGTTGAGTGAAATCGTGTACCGAGATAGGGCTTGCGGGAAGTTGTCTGGGAAAACCTGGAATAATTATGTTCCAACACAATCCAACCGGAAAGATGCTCCGTACTTTCCCAGCAAAATCGAAATCGCACCCGGGCTAAAATTGGGTTTTCTGTGTTTATGGAGCGGGATTTCATGTTTGATTGCTATTTCCTAGTTTTGTTTGCTGGACAAGGATTATTAAGTTGCGCAGCAACATTAGTCGGAGTAGCTATATGTAATAGATCGTATATATCATGCTTCTTTCATTGTGATCTTGCTTTACTCTGTACTTATCTAGGCATGCTGACTGTTGCTAACATTCGGTGTTGGTTCATTGAGAATACCCCCAATCATTCAAACTATGAAAATGACTTCAAACTTCTTGATTGTTTAATTCATTAATGATCTATCTTCGGCGTCGCATTCGTTTCTTCTAAATGCTGAAGACGTGAACGTTTATTACGGAATAACTCAACTACCAATTTGTGACCTTGGCACCACCCTAATTGATCATAAACTTAATTGCAACGATCACTACTTAGCTGTGATGGACAAGGCCAATCGAACGTTAGGTTTTATTACGCGAAATGTGTCAGACTTTACAGGGTTTCTATAGATAACTCAACACTGTAAGCTTCATTTCCAATCCGCAGTACACTAAGTAATGCGTGAGAGATACTTCGAGTTTGCCATTTGTTATTGTTGAAATTTATTTTACGGGAATGAATTGTTTGCTTATGATGTTGAGCTGGCTAGAGAACCCCTGTAAGGACCCACTGTCCATCAAAGCTGTTTTTTCTTCGCTAGTTCGTTCTATACTAGAATTCAACTCGGTAGCTTGGGCGCATTCTAAAGTTGTTTGGATCAATAGTCGATCCAGCTTAGGTTTACTAGATAGACCTACCGTGGTTGGGCCAGATACCACAAGCACTGCTTCCTGTTGGGTTTACAGTCACTGACTTTTAGACAGCATGCTTCACAGGCAACATTTATTGCAAAAATGTAACGAAAAGGACGCTGAAACGAAGAGAGCACTTCGTGCACGTGACACATTCCGTCTTATCATCTCCAGTAATGTTTATGCCATGCCCCTATAACCTATAAGTTTAGCTCGTATCACGACTATCACTTCAACACTTCAATAGTTAAAGAAAAAATCCTATTTGTAGAAACGACTAAACAATGTGGCGAACTTAACCTAATTTTAAATGTCAGATATAACATTTAAAATACTCAGGTACCCATTTAAAACATTTCAAACCCACTTTCAGGTCTCATTTGATTGCATGTATGTAATGATCTTCCCTAGGGCGGATGTTAGTGCATTATATTTTGATAGGTATTTGATGAGATTATGTATGTGAAACAATTAAAATGCCCTCCCATTCGAGCACGAAACAGGCCTTAATGTGGGATATCCCACTGCACCACCGACAAACTGGTTTCTCTTTTTAGACTCACAACGCACTTATAGTGTCTCTCTCCGTTTCTCTGAAAAGCTAGAGAAAACAGGACCGCTTCAAAGTGCGGTCCAGTTGGGACTGATTCGAATGATCGCAAAACTCCTTACTCATCCTCGTGCGGTTGAAAATTGGTAGCCCCTCTCTCTGCAAATGAGTCGATTTTGATTAGTTTTCTTCTAAAAGCGACCAAATGTATTCCATATCTATGCTGAGCTTAAGCTTACATCAATATGAGTGCAAATAATATTCTTTGGAAGTATTTTCTTTTTATTCCTGATAATACTCCTATGCTAGCCGGAGACTTGGTGCTATGCAGCCGGACATAATCAATGCAAAAAGGGAAATTAACTCCCCTAACGATCGTACTCATTCCTGTCCGTACTGGTAGTAATCAATAGCGAGATTGCGTTTCCTCAGTTGTTCGTCGATCCATTCACGGAACAGTGCCACATTTGCGTAAACCCCAGGTACACCTTCTATGCCACAGTTAATGCCCCACGCCACTATACCGGCCTGATAGTAGTGGTTGACTGAGCCCGGAATTGGGCAGATCAATGGCGACCCACCGTCACCCTTACACGTATCGCGGCCCTTCTCACCGCCGGCGCAGATGAAACTCTCGTGCAGCTTAAACCGCCGTCCGAGGCGCGTCCTACGCAACGCCCGCTGACACGCGCCACGTGGCATCAGGGGCAGCTCGACCTTCTTCAGAATTGCCTGAAAGATGCCCTCGTTGCCAAACACATTCTTGCCCCAGCCGGATGCGACGCAGCGCACCGGATCGAAGGTGTAGTTCGCCGGCGGCAGGCAGATCGTGTCGACCGTCTCCATCAGATCGACCGGTTTGTCCAGGAACAGCAATGCCACGTTGTTCAGTGCAGCCGGCGCGAAAAATTCCTCATGAAAAGCGATTTCCACCACCCTACGATCCTGTTGATGAAACGATGAATCAATGCAATTTTTATTACTTTGTCATAGTCCTACCTGATGCGGGAATGGTTCCTTCCAGCTCCGGGTGTCCCACTCGCCAAGCCGCACTTTGAGCGCGGTGATCGTAATGTTCTGTACGCAGTGTGCCGCCGTAAGGATGACGGACGGATGGATGAGCGATCCTCCGCACATGTAGGTGTTCAGCATTTTGTCCAGTGCCTTTTGCTCCTCAAGGATGGCCGCCATCCACGGGAACTCACCG
>VTWG01002770.1:0-23963 GCA_008817895.1 Anopheles fontenillei
TCGTTGGAATTTATTTATCTTAGAGTTAAATAACTCTTTCGGATGTAGATTGTTGATAAATAATTTAACTGCTTGTGCTGAGTAGCAACTCAACCACTGCAAATCAAACCAACCGTGAGTTCAATAGCTCTTTGAGTAGTAACTCAGTTGTTGAGTAGTAACTAAATGACAGTAAGTTGACTAGCTCTTTAAAGAGCTAAATCTTGTTGAGAGATTTGACACTTTATGTCGATACCAGTAACTAATTCACAAGCAATTAAACATGAAGAGTTCAATAACTCTTTGAGAGTTCGTTCTCTATAAATGATTTAACTCCTTGCGAAGACTAGAAACTCACTCACAGTTGCACATCACATACTTCAATTAATGGTTCAGATCTCTTCGCGCTGACTTGAACCTCACTCACTGGATATTGAAGTTAAATAACTCTTGTGAGAGCTAAGTCCGACGTGCTTATTAGTGCCTCACTCAAGGTGAGTTCATTGATTCGTGAGTCAAAGAACTCTTTACATTACATCACATTAACTCGAAACAACTCACCTGCTGTATTTTTCAAGATTCTAAGAGAGTGCGTTGATGGATTAACTCATTTATCCTGAGTTCTTAGAACTCACGTTACTATGTGGTTAAGTGCATCCCAAAAGATCTCTCTTAACTTGTGACCTTTAGACTTAAGTTCCAACAGGTGCGTTTTGAAAGGAGCCATTAAAACATTTTTTTAAACATTGTAGGACAATAAATATTAAACTTTTGAAATGGCATCTGTTAAGATACCCTTTTTAGATATCTCGCTCGTTCCTATCCGCTCGCGGTAACCATTTTGCAGCTAATTTCGTTTGACGCGGTTTAAACGATCTTCCTGGCTTGCTGGTTTGCGGCAGCCATGTGTGCTCTCGCACCAGCCATCCCACCTAACGTCCAAGGAATCCACGACCAAGTCGTCTGTTTTATGCTTAATCATGACTTTATCGAGCGGCTAATCATCTTCTCGCCCTCGCCCCGAGCAACAAGGGAGCAACGAACGAACCTGCAATAAAGAGCGGTGTGTGAGGTTGTATTTTTTTTTTGCGCGAAAGATGATTCATTTCTACGCGCAGTTCACGTTTGCGCCACGGTTCGTTCGAGAGACGTGTCAACAAGACGATCTCGTTTTTGGGCCTTGCTGCTGCTGAGGTCGTTGCGCAACCGAAGGGAGGGCAATGGGGAAAGTAGAGTGCAACCCGAGCACCCAACATCATGCTTTTCCGTTCCACCTTCCTCTACCGTCAAAGACAAGACAAAGTCCACCACAAGAAGAAATAATAATAATAATATGCTCCAAACGTGTTGGCAAAACGTAACCAAAAAAAAAACTCATCTCGCAAAGCAAAACGCGAAAAGTCAAATGCCTTCCAAGAATGCGTTGTTTGGCTGACGAAAAAGGCAACACACAACTGCCAACAAAAAAGAACGGAAGCACGCACCTTGTTGCGGGGAAGCAAGCCGGCGAAAGAGAACCGATAGAACGGAATTGAATAGAAACTTCGTAGAAAGAGAGAGAAAGAGAGAGAGAGAGACACACACACACGCACACAGTTTGGGGTGCTTTTTGCAAAAGTTCAAGGTCACTGAAATGTCGATTTATACACACACAAATACACACTTACAAAGAACACAAATCGCATTCTAATGGAATGAGAATTCAACCCCCCAAAAAAACATAAACCGTCACGCGAGTACATTTCGCTATGTTCGCGGTGGATCCTCTCTGGGGGGAGAGTGGTGTGTGTGTGTGTGCAAACGACCGATCGAGTGTGTATGTGTGTGTTTATGTGTGTGTGTGGGGGGAAGAAGGTTCGAAAATTGCGGACCGATCGTGAGGATCACTTTTCACTGCACGTCGATCGCGTTTTTTTCGCATTTCGTTGTGTTGCGACTGATGGCAGGTCGTTGGCTTTTTTGATGTTTTCAAAATGCTCTGCTTTTCTCCCGTTTTCTTCCTCTGGGTGTACGCAAGGCAAGGTTTTTCACCCGGGGAGGAAAAAAAGAACCATAATCGTTTGTCTGGCGGGTGTGTAGAGGTTTTGCTTTTTATTCTCTCAAGAAACAGTCATTGGGAAAACTCCAAGTTTTCCCCAATGTAACGTTATTTTAACGTTCGTTTTTGGCGTCTGAGCAGTACTCGTACAATGACCGAAGATCAGTCAATTGGATGGTACAGGGCGAAGCGGATTGGATGTCAAGGGCAGGGTTGCTTCACCTTTTCTGGAGTGATCTGGAGTGCACAAATACGAATTTTATCCCTTTAATAATATAAATTGGATTTGGATAAACGAGACTTTCAGCCGCAATAACCTATCCAAAGTATTGTATAATCATTACTTTTCTAAAGTTCTTGGCATAATATTATCGCGAAAAGACATTAAAAGCCGTTAAGAGTGTTAAATTTGATAGAAAATGATAATGATCTCTACGGGAGGTCAATTTTATGTCGTTTGATGTATAAAACTTTAGTACATTTGATCATATTACAAAAGTATATGGCTAAATAATAAAAACATCGATTTTCACGGTCACGCTACCCTTATTTGCTGTATTTTTACGACGAAAATGAGGCAGCCAAAGGGCAACGATACAAATTATTTCTTTGCAATTCTGTTAAAAACATAATCCTCTTTCATGTCTGCAGACACAACAAGAAATACATCAAACGGGAATTTCGGCATGTTTTCCTTAAAAAACGCAATTCTACGAAAAATCTCTTTTCATCTCTTGCGGATGCTACCGTCGAAACAATTCGCACAATAATTTCGAGTGCAGCGAGAGACTCGTTCGTTGTTGTTTTCGTCTGGCGTTGTCCCGCCCTTTGTCCCCCAAAACGCTGACCCTGATGGGCCGTCGCGAACAGCCCCGCTCGAAACCACTTGTGGTCGCTCGTTAGCATGCTTTTGATGATATTTGCAAAAATAAAACCAAAAACAACATTCCCCGTCAAAACAAACCATACACAAGTCCGAAACCCCAACTTCGGCCCGGTGGGTTTTTCAGCTGTTAACATAAAGCGCTACTGTGTGTACTTTGCTACTAAGATTGTCCCCACCTAAATGACACAAGGACGGTTTGGACAGACTCTTTACGAACAGGCTGTGTGTGCGTTTCTTTGCATCATCCATTCAGAAAACGATTTTAATTGCATCCCGGCCGTACGTCTCCGTTGGCATGCTTTTGCATTGCTCCCTACCACCTTCAACTCAGTGATGCAACCGCCGACTCGGTTTTGCAACATCTCTCTCTCTCTTTCTCTGTGCCTTCCTCTCTTGTAGCAAAGAATGAGCGTGTGATCGCGTGCGTGCTTGTGATGCAATCCGAGCGAAGCTGAGTGCAGAAATCAATCAGCAGCTCTGCGCAAAACACGCGCACGTCACTGTACAGTGTGCAACACGCACTTGTAACCGAGCTGCACCACACATTTGAAGGCGATTATTAATCGCTTTTTCGGTCGGTTTATTTTTAGGCTTCGATATTAATACGTCGGCCGGTAGATAATTATTTGTTCTGCTTTTTTGTCTGCTGCTTGTTGGTGTTGTTTTCGTTTCGGTAAATTAGTCGTTTTTTGTCTTCTGCCGCCCAATAGAGCTCGCGGGCTCTTACGTGAGCTGGTCTGTTTTTGTTGCTGTTGGTTCGAAAAAGGCTGACATCGCGTAAACATCATCAATGGTGGTGAGGTGGTAGGGAAGCAACGGGGAAAAAGAAGAAGAAGAGGGGAGCAAAAAAAACGGCAAAGAAACATCATCGGAGCTTTCGGCCTGTGCGGGGTTAGAAAGGAGCGAAGGCCAGCCAGTCGTCGGTTCGCCCGGATCGCCCCGGTTCCCGTTACTGCAATTTAGCTGCAGCGAGGCACGCACCGCGTCCGACACGGACACATCAGCAACAGGCGTGCATATGGGGTTGCCTTCTCTTTCAGGTTTTTGGTTGCCGTTGCTGCTGCTGTTGCTGTTGTTGGTGGTGGTGGTGTTTGCTTCACGAAAGCGGCTCCGATGATCGTGATCATGGTGATCGCACTCCGATGGATCAATGGTTCAAGAAGCCGAGCGGCCCGGGGCACGGCAGGTTCGCAGGAGGAGTACCAACCGCGGTGGATGCGAGATATGGGTCCCACGGTTTTGAGCCTTTTCGTTTCGAGTTTCATTTTGTTGTGCTCTTGATTGTTTTTTTTTGGTTGGGTCTATCCGCTGGCTCGGAAATCGGTTTTAACACTCCTTCCAGGCGCATAGAAAGTGTCTGGAGTGAGTTTGAGGAGATCTTGAGAGATTTGTGGAGTTCACCTTTTTTCAAGTTGTCTGGATTATTTAGCGGTATTTACTACAATTCAATTTACTACAATTACAATAAAACGTCATAAGCTCATATCTAATAACAACAATTATCAACAATCAACACTGATCTCTATCTCAGACATCTTGTTCTTTTACAAGCTTTTGAGCAGTATTGAGATGCTCAGAATTTGCTCTCACGAACCCTGCTTTAAGATAGTTTCTACTGGATAACTCGTGATGCACCTTTCATTACGTCTAATGATGTGTTTCTATACATATTTGAATCCAATTCCTATCACCCAATCTAACGCTTCAATGCCATCATCCACCATCGCCACAACCAGTTGATATTTGCATAACCTTCGCACGTCCTCTTGCATATCTGCAAGCTCTCTAAAGCTCTGAAGCTTTGCCATAACGATGCAATTTCCAGTCCAATCAATGCAGCACAAGATCTTCCCCAAAGCACTACAGCACTGCAAGTGTCGCGCGTTAATTTACACGAACACGATGGGGTTTGAAGTTGGAACAAGTGGCAGCTAAAGTAACGATCATCATCTCATCTCGCTTAACAAGTGGCATAAAACCGCGTAAGACCATCAAATCTGAACTCTCTGGTATTGCTGAAAGTTTGGACTGTGTGCCGTATCTACCGTTTAGCTAAGCTTTGCCGTCAACATTTAAGCCGTTACATTATTACTTTACCCCAACTACCATTTTGCCATTCTAAACCCGTCGATTTAACCGCTCTGATATGGGTAGCAAAGACGGCCAAGAACAAACCACCGTGTGTCGCTCCGGCTTGCTCGATGCTTAGGGGAGTCAGCTTTTCCAACGAAGTTATTCAAACGAGTGGGAATTGGTATAGAAAAGCAACACAACACACACAAAAAAACCCTCCCGTGAAGGGAATCAGTACGCAAAGCGAGCGCAGCGGGGGCAGGGCATAGGGGGCTCGGAAAAAATGCAGCCGGATTGCATTGAAAATTGACACTCCTCGGTGGTACCGCGTCTTGTGTGCTATACTTCAAGAACTTGTCCGCTACACCCCCCGCAAGTCACCTTCCTAAGCAGCGGCAGCAGCAGCATAAACGGACACAAGCCTGCTGGTTGGCACTCCGAAACAGTCGGTGGTGATGGTGGTGGTGGCGGTGCATTCACGTCAGTGTGTACGGTTGGCATGTGTGTGCATTTAATTTCTTCGCCGACCTGCAGGCGGATTCGAAAGGTGCGCCTTTTCGGTGCGAAGGTGAGCGAGAGTTGTTGCAACTTGTGTGTGAGCGCGGTCGGTCGCCCGCACTGTTACGAGCCTATTCTAACGTGTGTCTTGTGGACGTGGAATAGGCTGGTTGATCGCTGAACGCTTGCTGGCTGCTGCAAGGCACTGGCAAGGCGCTAGGTTTGGTATGGAGGAGCTGCAAGTTTTCTGAAGAAACTGTAAGGCTACGAAGAAGTTGAATTTTGTACTGCAGCTAAGGATTTAAGAGATCTCTAGAAGCAAACGATTTGTATGATGATACAGTGACTGAAATGGGTATAAGTGCATGTTGGGCATATCTTGAGTTAGTTTAAACTTTAATCCTTTAATGTCAAATGTTTGGTAATGAGGATACAAATAATTTCGGAGGAAATAAGTTCTATCCTCTTTGTTTGTTGTTTTGGAAGAAAAATCAGTATCCTAACTGAGTATTCTGAATTTGTAGTATATTTCGTATCAATTTAAAGACGAAGAATAGGCAGAACTTTGACAAAATTGAAAATACCCCGAAAAACTGGTTATTTTATGAAGTTAACTGCAAACAAGCGCAAATAGAAGTATTTTGTTGCAAGTATATGTTACACAGGATCAAAAATCATTTCAGCAGAGCCTAAGAAACATATATTCTTAAAAGCCTGAATTTGTTTGAGTAACATATGCGTCTTCGATTGGAGATATTTCAATATACTGGAAAAAAAGTTTTCCTAGGAGTTCCACTCCACTGCAATCGATTCCACGTCCTCGTCGAGGTGATCATTTTTTGTGGTGATTTGTTACTTTTTTCGTTTTGCATTGAACTGATATCTAATAGAAGCGTGACATAACATCAAGTCCTTAGTGTTTTATCCAACAGATACCAAAATTGACTTCAAAATTAGGATGCACTCATGAAAATGTCTACCACTGTACTCCCAAGTCAACTTCGAACTGTTGCACTTTTGCCAAATCCTTAGGCCTCGCTGGGTAACTCAAAAACCCACCCGTTTCTGTAATTATCAGTCATTACCGAAGGCTACCACTTAACCGTTGCCGGCTAACCCAACACACAATTGAAGTCTTAATTTAATTATAAGTGGACCAGTTACTGCTCCACCCCTCATTTAGTGCCGCGCGATATCTCATTCGCGCTCCACAATGCAAATACACAGCAGCTAAGCACTCCACTCCCCAAAACCAGCGCCAAGAACGGTGATCGTTAAACGATCTCGGTCGACCCCGCCGTTTGCTGCGGACACGGTGAGGTTGACCTCTTCCCCGCTCTTGGGGCGATATGAAAAATGTGCACCCCGCGTGCGGTTTGTGCCCTGTTCCGGGGCAACCCGAGCCCGTGGCACAAGGCCAATCGCGGTGGACTGCTTGGTGGGAGTAGTAGGGAGCGACTCCCTTCGCTTTGTGCACGATCGACGGTGTTTGCAATCGCCGCAGATACAGCTACAAATTTGAACCAATTTCCCAACACGAGCGAAGGGGAAACTGGGTTTGTTTTTTTTTTGGTTCTTCCCCGTTGCTCTTCGAACGTCAACCCAAGAGGTCGTCATCCGAAAATGGTCGTCACCTTTCTCTTCTGCACTGCTGCCCGGGAACCACCGATTTCGGTAGTTCAAAGGTACGAGAAGGGTAACGAAATCGGTGACTTGCAAAATATACAGTGTGCCATTGGTGGCTCAGCTGTTTTGCTGCCTGCTTGCCCAGATTTTGCCAGCAGCTTGTGGTGGGGAGCCCCATTCGGTGATCTATTTTACGTCTCGGTAGCGGTAACCCTTTCGCGCAGATGCAGGGTGAACCGGCGAACCGCGCGCTGTGTCCGTTCCGTGTCGAGATTTTGGACATCTGTTTTTGCCCAAGAAGTTGAGCGAGGGGGCACCGTTCACTGACCGCTCGAAAAAGAGACCCCCCTCCTTTACCGGTTCAAGGGAGGCCAGTTTTCAGCTTGCGCCTCCGGGAAAAAGCAGTGGAGAGGGAAATCGTGTGGTGGCCGTTTTTTTATTTATTTCTTTCGTCCACCTCCACTGTCTTCTCTTGCGAAAGTTGTACCCTGGAGGCTTGGGGCTTGTGTGTCTATGTGGCCACAACGGGAGCAGGAAAGAGAGAGAGGGGCGAGGGTCATTGCGTTGTCTTCAGAACTGGATCAATGTGGGTCTATCGATTTTTTTTGTTGGTTTGTTTCGTGTGTTTTATGTTGCTCCCCACACGTTTCTGCGATCGAGAACAGCTGTTTGCTGAAGTAGGGAAAGGAGACAACACACGTGTAAGTAAGCAACGAACCCTTAGCAACCAACCTACATGATGATTCGGTCGGTATCGAACCGGGGTGTATGATTCATCGGTCGGGTAAATGGCCTTAAGCGCCAAGCGGATCGCTGTCCAAATTTCGCTCCACACCGAGACCGATCGATGAAATGTAACCCGCCCGTCGCTGCAAACATGCTACGGACAGGCCTGTAACGTATTGTTTCCCTTCGGTAATTGGCACGTGATGAATGTTCTAGTGTCGTGTTGTTTTTTTTCTCTCTTGCCTCCAGCTGCTGCTTGTTGGAATCTAGCGTTTGACAGAACAAAATTTATGTATGCCTTACCCTATAAGCTTAATAATATGAATTGAAATGGCAAATGTTGTCTTGTTTGCTGGGTGCCTTTTTTGTTGGGAAACAAATCAAAGGCAGGGAACTACTACTGCCAGTGCCTTTAAAAGTGACCGTTAATCAGCATAAGATCGGTCCAGCTAAGAGTCCAGCTCTAATAAGGCTGACCTTTCCGATTGGATGTTCTTATCGCTCGGCGGGGGTGGAAAAAACGAGACGAGGAACCCTTTTCTGACTCCAAAAAGCCCGCACGGCACCCCGCAGTAGAAAGTGAGTGTGAGTCATTTGGAGCAAATGTCAGGCCGGGGCGGGTTTCAAGTTACACGATCTTTTTCCACGCAAAGAAGCTGAACGGTATCCATTTTTTTTTGTTTTGTTCGCTCTCCATCACCTATGGATGGGGCCAGCCTTCTTTGTTGCAGCCTCTGAAGGCCACTGGAGCGTGTCGTAAAGAAGCGCAACAGCAACAAAAAGAAGCCAGCCACGTACGTACGATCATTGATGAGTCACTGAGATGCGATTTCCCTTCGCTCTGGCGTATGGCGAATGGCTATAGGTACCCTGCAAGCCTGATGCCCGGAAGCTAACCACATTCACCGCGTGCGCTTCTTCGCGGAGTGGGGGTGCAAGATTTACCCATGAGCCGGAATTGGTGAAGTCGATGACGCACGTGTCTCTTGGGGGTAAGATGAGTGGTGAAGGTGGTAGAGAAGTCGCTGTCAAAAATTGTTCAGTGACCTTTTTCCCTTCTAAAGGTGTGGGGCCTCAACAGTGATCAAATACTGAATGATCTTTGGGAAAAGAATGGCACTGATCCATGTTACGAAATAGTTTTAGTATTATTGATGGGAATAGCTCTCCCATTAAGAGAGTTAATTCAGAGTGAATGAGCTAAAATGACAAATCAAATCTTTAACTAAGTCTTTGAGCGAATGTAGCCAGAAGGCTCTAAGTCTATAACAAAAAAGAACGTTCCCCTTCTCAATACAAAAAGAAGTCTCCGAGAGATAACAATGAATAACTCTTCAAGATATGTTTAAATTCAGAGTATATGAGTAAGACTGGCAAATCAAATTTTGAACTCAGTACCTGACTCTAATGATTCACTCTTCAAGATGTAACTCTCGAAAGAGTGACCAAAAATCGTTCAATTTACTGTCAGTCAGTTACTGGACGATGTGGAGAGTCAAATAGCTCATCCAGAATTATGATTCTCCAAAGAGTTATATGACTCAAGAATTAATCTGACTAGCTCGAAGAGTTCATTCACAAATGAGTTAAATCTCTGTAGAGATTCAACTCACTCGCCCCTTCTGACCCGATGCGAACATCCCCACAGAAAGTACCGATCGATGTATGCCCTTTTGGTGGAGTCATCTCTCTCATGCATTATGCATGGAATTTTCTGAACTTCCCGCATTTTGGAGTGGTATTGTTCTTACACCCCGAATCGGTAAACGCTGAATCATCGAAATGTCATTTAAAGACTTGTGTTTGTGAGTGTCTGTGCCTACTCTTGTAAAATGACTCAATTTACCGTAACGTGAGCCACGCATAGTTGTCCGGTGTGGTTTATTCCTGTCGTCACCCTTTCGCTTCGATGCGGCCATTTACACTGCACAGGTGAGGTGTAGGTGAGGCTCACACTATTATTAGCTTGTGCGTCCTTGTATGCATGAGATCGTCCCTTTTCGACGTTGTTGTTGTTGTTACCCAACCCAAACCTCGTGTATAGTGTAAAACTAGAGTAGTGAGGGAGCATGCACAGGCATCAACAACATCAACCACAACAGCAGCAGCAAAAAAAAAGATCACTTGACGACCTTGAAGGTCGGAGAGGGGTCTGGAGAGGATGGAAAGATCAGAAGAGGATCCAGACCAGCACTAATAAACGTGTAAGCTGCTTGCGTAAACCGATTCAGGCACACTGTGTGTGTGTGTCTGTATGCATGCGTACCCTTTTCAAAAAAAGAAGCTTCACCGTGCACGCGCAAACGGTGCGCTTCACCGTTATTTGAAAAGGTCAAACTGGATGTGAGGAAGGGCGGATGATGCACCAAGACCTTCCCCACCAGACCGCAATGCGCTCCCGGGTTTGCGTGCTGAGTGGTGTCGGTTCTCGGTGTCCTCTTTTACGCTCTCTTTCTCAAAAACTTGTTTGCACAGCAGCGAGCACGAAGCTTGGAGCAGCAGCAGCAGCGGCCCTCGATGGAGCAGCCTGCGATCGTGCGTGTCGCACCGATCGGTGCGCGATGTCGCCCCTACTCCCATCGCACTGTCCCAGCGCCATTTTGGGGCCTGCTCGCACGCAACCGAGGGAGGCCATTTTGAATTCTCTCGAAGATGAGGGGCAAAAAACAAACAAACAAACAAACAAACCCCGGGAAGAGAGTGTTTGTTGGCTCGTGTTTGAGTGCATTTTTGCAAGGCAACACGAGTGCATCTACTGTATCTTGGGAGTTCATTCTGCCCGGGGTCGAACGTGCCTGCCGTCAACTGCCGGATGGCGCACGTAGGTGGACTGTGACGCGCACCGGGAGCACACCGTGGAAGCGTGTCCAGGCGTAATGATGCGTTTTTATACACTGGTTCCTGACGGTGTGTGTTTGCAGCACGTAGCTGTACATCACGTTAGGTCACTAGTCGGAATGGAGGTGGCAGATAGTTCCGCGAAAAAGGGTATGATGTGTGATGTGCGGCTTTCCAGCACGTCCACTTCCGGTGTTCAAAGGTGCCCTGCGTGTGCCACTACAACTCCCGGATGACCTTCCCAGTGAACGGGTAAAAAGGGCTTTTAGTAAAGCAAACAAATCGTATCATGCGTATGACGCTTTGTGTGTTGGAATTGAAGACTCGCTCACCTTCAAAATGATGTCTTACGTTTAGGATTATTCTCGCCACTACAGAAAAAAAGAAACATCTCATCGATTCAGGGTCATTGACATTCCAGCCACTGCGTTCGGAGTTCTCGACCAAGAAGAACAAGCGGCGAACCCCTCCCTGGTCCGTCAGGTCCGTTTCGCCAGCGCCAGGCGGCTTACGCATAGGTAATACGCACGCACCGTCGTAAGATTGGAAATTCTAATCGAACCGTAGCCGAAGAACACAAACCATGCGTGCGTGCCGTGGTCGTCGCGACGCACTGCTTTGGAATTCTAATCCATAAGCATAATACATTGAAATACGGCTGGCCTTAAGCTGGAAGGTACTGGTGCTGGAGATTGATGGGTAGGAAAGTTTGATGACACTGGCGTTTCAATGTCTCTTTCGCAGCACCGCAGGGTCCAACCAGTCACGGCTTGGATGACACACCGGCGTGTCTATAGCGTATTATAGCACTTCAATGCTACACTCCCGAGCACAAACAAACTGTTGTGGATAAAGATAACATCCACTCACCTGCTTATGTGGTTGGTTGATTGGTTTCCAGAATTGGCAAAAGCTCAGAATTCCCGTTTATCAACCAGCTCCAATTGCCGTTCTCATTTCGTTCGTTCCATATTGGGACGAATTGGACGGTTGTTTTTCTGCTATAAAATCTCTCCCAAATTGTCTGCAATTCCTGAAAGACCTGAATGGAGAAAGAAATGCACAGGAATTGGGCAAAAAAAAGAAGACGCCAAAGCTTTCCGAAAATCGATCCCCCGTTGCCAGTGTTCTTTGCGCAGTGCGCTCCAACGGGCTCTCTGGAGCCTTTCTTTCTGTACCACTCCAAACACCGCCACTGACAACTTCTTTGCGTGACAATGTTCACCTCCCCGTTGTTGTCCCCCGGTTGGCAATTTTTACCACCTTCTAGCGGATGCTGTCGGCGTGCCATTTGCAATGTTGTCCCGAGTTTTATGCAGATTAATGCTCCCGATTAAGCTCTTGGCGAGGCTTCCCTCTATTCCAAACCTTAGTGTGTTCCTCTGCCCTTGGGTTGGAAGTGGAGAATGCGAGTGAGATGAAATAAAATTACTTAAAAAAAAGAAGTCGTCACAAAAGCGAAACGGCCCAGGAAATGGTCATAAAATTTGGCACAAAAATTCCAACGGCTCGCGAGCTGGGTTCGGCAAAAATTAAAAACCAAGCAAAACTTAAGATACGTCAGAGAAGATGCTGGCAAAGCAAGCGGCATAGCGAGAGAGAGAGAGAGAGAGAGAGTGGAAAAGATCAACCCTTTTCGGTGTGTCGGTCGGTCGATCGATCGATCTTACACACCACACCCGCCCGTTTGGTTCTTATTCGGCCGGTCGGAAAGCGTCTTTCACTTCCACCCCACGCGTGCTCCCGCCGAACACAAGTGTTCCAATGTCATGCGTTTGCTCGAGCAGCGGACATGTCACTGGCGTGGTGTGGTGTGGTGTTGTGCTCCATCTCGTTCTCCATTTTCTCACAGCTTCGCGTCGTCGATCTCGATTCGAACCGCCCGCAGCGACGGCAAGAATCGGGTCGGATGGCGTCGTCCGCGTCGTCGTCGTCGCGGGCTTTTGCTTCGGGTTTTTTACAGCGCCGGTTCCGCGCGAAACAAGAATTGAAGATTAACGGTGAAAATGAGCCTTCCGCTGCCCATCCGCCGTTCGGCCAGTTTGGCCCTCGGTTCCGTTTTCGGGGTGGCGCTGCAGCTGGCGGTTGGTTGGTTGGTTGGAAGCCGATTGGACGGGAGTTGCGTTTCTGGTTTGCTGTTTTTTTTCTGGTGTGTGTGCTGTTACTATCAATCTCTTCTTTCTTCCCGGGTTCTTCCCGGTGAAGGGTGCGCGCTTACCGGCCTTTCCGGTAAGAGCTTTTTGCTTCTCGCCGGTTGCTTCTTGCCGTGGTCGTCCTCTGAATGTCACGGTGGATCGGTCGGTCGGTCGGTCGGTGCCTCTTAACGGCCAGGTTTTACGAGGTTTCTCTTTTTTTGTGTGTTACTGCTTCTGCTGAAATAAGAGCTGAAGAAGTTTGCACCACCAACTCCGGCTCCGGGCGTGTTGGTGTGTCTGCACACGGGGTGTGTCCCAACGAGTCGGCCCCGCGCCCAGGTCAGATGGGAATGAACGGGAAATGAAGGAACAAGTGCTTAAGCGGAGAGAAAGATAAAGCTTGTCCACCGCAAAGGGAGGCTAACAAGAGGGCATCCAGTGCGGGATGGAGAGGGGACGGTTGTGCCAAAGCTGGGACCGCTCAGACACTTGTTCGCGGTTCGAGATGTGTTGTCGGCCTTAGGGAAGTGGAATAACGCGTGTGGAGGTCACGTTTAACACAACGTGCCAAATTCGTTCGCTCTCGGGGTGAACGGAGAGCGGGAAAAAGCGAGGGAAGGAAATGGCACAGAGATGGAATAGTTTTTGATCAGTTGAAATGGCGAAAGGGGGTTGATAATATCTTCCCAGAAGCTCTTTAAATGGAGTTTATCTTGTCATTTTAATTTTTATTTAAAATACCTCTACTAGAAGCTAAGCTCTCTGCGTTACGTTAGCGTTACGTGTAACGCCTGTGGGTCTGAAACCCAAGTAACATTTTGGCTGCATGCAAAATGGAAATTGATTTCTTAATTATAACCAGTGTTGTTAGCGGTGACGTTCTTCGACATGGAATTGCCTACTTTGACACGATTTGAAGCTCTTTTTGAGTTGACTCACACAGATTTCTCTAATCACTCTTCCACTCTTGTTAAACTCACTTAAAAGAGTTTTTATTCTTATCTCTAGCTTGGGAGTTTGATGTGGCACATAACTCTTCTCGAAAGTATCTGAGATCTCAGCTTCAGTTTTACTTAAATTTTCTATATTTTTTGGAGTAGATTATGCATCCAAAGTTCAGAAACTTCACATTGTCTTTAAACTCTATCTGTCTACACTATACATACATCAATTCTTCAAAAATCCTATCATTAGGTCCTCTAAACAGTATTTCAAACGCTAATCAAGTACTGCAACACTAAAAAATGGCTGTTACAATTTAATTTTAACAAACTTTAACGCCCCATTTCCTGATATTTCCGCCTCTTTCTCAAGCTTGCAAAATTAGTGCCTCTAATCTCGTTCTCACGAGACATCTCCATTCGAAAGCTAATGTCACAAATTATGAATACTAAGCGCGTCCGGTTTTGGAGTTGACACACAGGCACACACAGGCACACACCGCCCAATAAAATGGATTGGTGCTGTTTGTCATCATTTCCTGTCGGCAGGGGAGCAAGCGCTTCTTCTTTTTTTATTTTGTTGATCCATCCGTGGCAACTAAAAATGGAGCCAAATCGCAGAGGCTCTGCAACTAAAAAATACAGATGACTCGAGCAGCGTGGCTGGAAAGCTGGAAAGAAATCTCTCTCTCTCTCTCCCAGGCACCAACCCGGTGGCATTTAGGATGTGTGGTATGTTTTCAAGTTCTTTTGCTGCTTCTTCTTACTCTTCCCTTCGCTTGTAAGGTGTCCATTCCGTTTCTAAATGCCACCTTATGCCTAGTGCACAACAAACCTTCCCCTCTCTCTCGGGGGGCTTCCCTGTGGTCGCGATTAACGTCATAACGGCAGTGTTTTCTTTCGCCGGCGTTCTTCTCGGCTCTTCTTTTGGGGCCGCGGCGGTGGCGGTGACGGTGCCGGCCTTTCGGGGTTGGGTCGGCTTTTGTGAATAACTAATGAAGCCTACCACCACACCCCCTTCCAGTGGGGGGTGCAAGTAGGATGGGTGTTTGTTTGTGTGTGCTTTTGAAAGAGCAGAAGCTCTGCGAAGCAGCTTCGTCACCCTTCCCATTTCTAGGCGCACCAACAACCCCTTTGAAGCTCCAGCTCTGCCGGGTCGGCTTCATTTTTGCATTTCAACCACTGCAGTTACCCGTACCCCTAGCGTCCCACCCAGCTTGGGGCCGACACTTTTCCCCGGCTTCGCTTTGCTGCTACCAGGGAGTTTTGCATTCGGGATTGGGCCCCCATTGGAGTGTGGAAATCCCGCGGGACCGAGAGACATTGAACTTTGTTGGATCGATACACACGCGGGGAGTCTCGAGCGTTGCTGCGGTGCACTGGGGTACAGGGTGGACGGGAAGCCTACCCACATTGACAAACATGTACACCTTCAACTCCTCCAACACCTTCGGGAGCTTCGTCGCATTTAGAAGAGCCTACTCTAAACGGGGAAATAGAATGGTTCGAGGTTTTTTTAGCGCTGCTTCATCCAATCCCCAAGCAACTCCACCGGTACGTTGGTGTTGAAGAATGGATGAAGGATTGCGCCGGTCTGGTCCCGGCTGGATGGGAAATACAACTACAAAAAGAATAAAGCCCAGGAATGTTGGGACGTTTGGAATGTCATTTGGCCCCGAAAAAGATTTCCTGAAGGCAACGGAGTCTCTATCTGGCTATGTTTTTCTGTGGTGGACTTCAGCCGTTTCTTTTTCGATGTCGTTGGCATTTTAAGCCTGTCCAAAACGGGTGCAGAAACAACTGGCAAGAGGCAGTGAAGATAGGATCATCCATCTCATCAATAAATCAGCTGCCGTGGAATGACAAACAAGCAATAAAACTGCAATATTGGAAAGCTTGTTCGTTCTATCGGTTCTTGAAGTCAACAGTGAGTGGCTTTAAACTAAGAGCTGTAATTGGAATTTTGTGTGATGGAACCAACTCGATCTTTTGGCAAACCGTGCCAAAGAGCTTGCACATTTGCAGGTGGCAAAAGGCCTATCTTTCATCACCCCCTTCATCACCATCCAAAGTCCCCACCACTTGGTGCCAAATTAGCACCGAGACCTGCCAGCGCAAGGTCATCCGTAATGCTGGCGGTGCGGCGCGCGTCACTGCGTCGTCACGGTGTCGCGTTTCGCTTCGGCTTGGCGTAAAATTAAAACTTCACAGTGTTCTGAAAGACCCCATGATGTGTGTGGGACGCTTGGTGCTGAAGACGGCTAAAGGTACGGGTCCGTGCAGTTGGTCCGTTGGTCCGTCCACACACAATATCTCCGTTAGGTTTGGTTTTGAAGGTCAGCGCTAAACTACCGGCGCACGGCGCTTTCGTCATACACAGACAGACACACACACACAGAGACAACAGGCGGCTGTTGCAAACCCGTTGTACATGGTGGCAGGTCACGGTTGACCACCACTGTGCCTCTCATTCCTCTCTCCTAAAAGGGCCCCAAGACCTGCAGGTGGTGGTTTGGAGGTGTGACGAAGACAGTGCCAGCGGTTAATGGTTTAATGTACTCTAATGCCTGCCTGTAAAGGGGTTACTGTGTGTGTGCGTGTGGGAAGGGGATGTCCTTGGAGCCGCTCCTTAATCGTCCGAAGCGGTTTGTGTGTCATTAGTGACGGATTAGCGTTGTTGGAGGGTGGTGGTCGTTGGTCGTTGTGCACAAAAAAGCGACAGAAATACCGCAACCGGTCTCATACGTACCGGGGGAATGGGTGTCCGTTTGCACTTGCAGTCGCTTGGCATTCTTGGCTCCCGCTGTTTTCATTTCGCTCCTCTTTCTACCTCAACCGCACAGGCGGCACAGACAGTGTACCAAAGTCTGCCAAATATCTGGACGCCCCAATGCACCAGACGGTCGTCGGCTGCAACATTGTGTGTGCCGTGCTGCCGTGGTGCCACTTGTTGTCCCACACGCTGGCCGTGATCCAACCAACTACGAGACTTACTTCTGTTCTAGCAAATACCCCAACTCGTGGAAAAAATCGTGCCCCTGATATCCGATAGCATTATTACCAGCATTCCAATAAATTTCCTTCCCGTTTAGCACACGCCCTCGAACACGCCCGAACTCCGCCTGATCTGCTGGGAATATTGTCGCCTTTGAAGCGGTTCGAAAGTTATGATACAGTTTGGTCATAAACGCAAGAATAGAAAACGCGCGCCCTACACACACATATATATGGTTTTATTGCATCCTTTCCTCGGCGGGATGATGTCGTTCAACGTAGGTCGTTGGCTTGTGGACGCACACCATCATTATCCGGTTCTTTTACAGTCGAAAAAAACAAGACATTCAACAAACGCCCCTCCGTGTGTGACAACTTTACGATATAAGAGCACGGTGTGTAAAACTCGTTGAAAAGATAAAAGCTAATTGGTGGAAAATCGCGAACGGACGCAACGTTTCCATGCAAAAATCCGTCCCACGCATACCGGGGATCGGGGTCGTCCAGTCATGCAACGGACAGACGAAATAAAATACTTCCAAACCCCCTCGCGTTTGGTGAGAAACGCTACCAGCGAGCGCCAGCGCGTGGGCAATCGACCGTTCCCACGTTAGAGTTGGAGCATCTTTTTATGCTTCTTGGAGCGGAGAGTCGCGCGAGATGAGACTGGGCGCTGTATGGCGCACTGTCACCGGCAAGGTCATCGCCGGCGAACGTTTTTTGATGGAGCAATGACCAATTATCGCTTTAGTTATGGTCGCCTCGCGCTCGAGATGCACTCTCCGTGGTCGACCGCCGTACTTGGGACAGCATCGTAAATGTAGTTTTGTGTGATGATCTCTTAAACTTGCCGTACGGTTTGATGGGACGGGAAATTAATGTATGTCATTGCGGGCTCTGTGAACTGTAAAATGTAGCGCGGTCAAGCGTGTGGGGTGGTACAGTTGGAAGTGTTGTTGGGAGTTGCAGAATTGCTTCAATATCCAAACAAAATTGTAGTTGAAGGAAGTTGAAGAGGCAACTCCGAATCACTTGAGATCATTGAATAGATTTCATAGTTTTTAGTTTTAATTACATTCAAAAATGGTCCTGATTGATCAATTCTTTTATTATTCTTATGATGTAGATTCATCTACATTAGGTAGTTGAAGAGGGAACTCCGGATCACTTGAGATCATTGAATAGATATCATAGTTTTGAGCATTCTTAACATTTGAAAATAATCCTGATTGATCAATTCTTTTATTATTCTTATTGATGATACCAGTAACAGTAATTACTATTTATTTCATTCTTGCAATTGCAATGCTACTGATGTACAAACAAATATTTCACAGAATAAATGGAGACTTATTGATTTTAACATAGAATCAACAGACAGAAAACAGATAACGGAAACTTCATTTTTTATATTGATTGTAATGACTAAACATTTTAGAACATTTTATTTGATTCAAATAGAAAAACTATTGAAGAATGAATATCTTTAATTCCTTCTAATCTTCTTCTATTTGGCGTAACGTCCTACGCGGACATGCCGATCTATACAGGCTTTTGAGACTTAATTCGGGGGGACGGTCCATTCTAGATTTGAACCTATGACGGACATGTTATTGAGTCGTTTGAGTTGACGACCATGGTACTGCCCCGGTCTCTCTAAATCCTTCTACTACGGGCGCAAAATCATTAAAGTTTGGAACCATATTAATCTCCAACGAAATCCAATTCCCGTCTAATTCCAGTTCTTTCCTGCAAATGTCTTTCTTATCCATATTTCCTTGTATAAGCTACATCTTTGAAATGAAAAATTACATCAATATTCTTTTAGAATTCATAAGATGGCTGAGTTTATCACTGGCAATGCTTCTTTACATACAATAATAGGTAGAACACCTAAGATCACGTCCATATTACATAATGCCCAAAGTGATTTAACAGCTTTATTTAAAATCACACCCAACCCTTGTCATCTGGGCGTTTACAGAATGGTAAAACACGCACGCAATCTGCTTAATCTTGAGGTCAAAGATTACATTTCTACTACCAGCTCTCTAGTCGGCCATTCCCAATGTTCCGATGTCCAGCCAGCCCGCCCTGGGGGCCTCCATGCGCGGACCGATCCGATGAAGAATATTTAACAGATGGCGCGCTTGAGGAATCAATCATAACCACCGCTCTGTCTCGGTCTTGTGCTGGCCGTTTTCTAGCCACACCGTTTCGATTGTGATTGTCTAATGGGACGGGAGTGTGTATGTGTGTGACAGACCTAGAGTGCTCCCCAACATCCCAACAAGATGAAGTTCAAGCAGCTTGGTTTCTATTAGGAAAAATAAATGGTTCTATCTCCTTCTTTCTAAGGGGTTTTTGACTGCTTCTTCAACCACAGAGAGCGCGATAATGAGGTCTCCTACGCTCTCTCTCTCTCTCTCTCTGTCCAATGATCGTGTCGCACCCCAGTTCGTGTGCGGGGTTGAACTTTGAGATCGCGAAGCGATCGCCGATCGCATGATGAGTCGGCGAGAGTAAGAAAAGTACTCATGTTTTGACAGGGCCTGTCGCGAGCAATAGGGAGAGAGGGCAAGTATGGAGCTGTGTTACTGCTGCCACCGCTGCACTTTGTTCCGTGGCGTAGGCGTAGGCACTGCTTCGTTTGGTTATGGGTAAACGCCCGTTGACGTCACATAAAACAAAACGACCAAACACCCGGGCCCCAAACGATCGATGGTGCAATGCGGTTTGGGAAAATCAAGCGACGGGAGGGTTGAATCAGGGTGAAAACAACACACAAACACACACACACACACACACTGGCGTGCATACAAAATGCATCCAACGCGTTTAATGTGTATGTGTGTGTGTATGCTTGCCAGACGGCGACGTTGACCTCTTCCGTGTTTCCACCAACAACGGGTGGTGGTGGCACGGGCATCATGCTGCGGTGCATCATCGTTCGCGGGCGCGTGTTTTTCCGCCCATCACTCGCTTTCTCCCCAATTGGTGTGTGCATTTGGCGGGGGGGGGAGTGAAGGTTTGCCGCGGGATCTATGTCTGGGTCGTCGGAGTGTGCAATATTCCACCCAGCCGAGGACGGCTCGACATCAACGACGTGGATGTGGAGGTGATAAAAAGAGATACAGCAAAAGGTAAACGAACCTGCTGGGCTGGGTATCCTAATCCCGCTCTTGTTCTCTCTCTCTCTCTCTCCCTCTCTTTGATTTTGACTCTCTCTTTTCACACCTTCGTTTGGTCTAATGGTCGTGGACTAGCGTGCATGCTAACTTTAAACTATCATTTCTACCACAATTCTCTCTCTCTCTCGGTGACTCTCTCTCTCTCTGTCTTGCTCTCTCTCTTGGCTAGCTCGGCTCCATCGATTCAGACAACAATGGCCAACAGCGGGCCCGTATGCACATCTCCCCGAAGTGCACTCGAAATGCACCCAAACGCCCCAAACACGCTTCGCCCGTCTGCCGTGTTGGCGATTGCGGGGTTCGTCGTTTCCTGCTCGTTTTTTCTTTTTTTCAGTGCCGTCCGTTTTCTTCTTTTTCCCTTTGGGTGTATTGATTTTTTTTGTCTAGTCGCCGTAGAACGTAAAGGTCTCCACTAGACACACACACACACACACACATACAGCTAGACGTCAGAAAAAGGGTAGTGGAAAGATGCAAACCCGTTTGACTTTTGACACAAACGCTGTCACTCGCTGGGGAGAGAGACAGAGTGTGTGTGTGTATCATCAACCGTGGCCGAGATGGTTGCATTAATAATCGGTTGGCTGTCGCCTACTACTCCTCCTCCTCTTTCCCTTCAACTTTTCTACCTTTCTAACAGTAGGTAACAAGTTTTACCGCCACCATACCATACCCAAAAACCGATCGAGATACAGGGTTTTGCAGGGTTTCTCATAGTTGTGGGACACTTCCTCCACTCTTTCTGATGGGAAGTGAACTTAATATGTTGGAAATTGGACTCCTATTGCACTCTTTTTGGACACGCTCATTAGAAATTCCTATTGGATTTGTCCCAGAACGGTTCTGTAGAGTCCAATTCCCATTACATTTTGTTCATTTCGCGTAAGAAAGAGCCAATAAAGTGTCCCATTGCTATAAGAACTCCTAGAAAACCCTGTAAGATAAGCGAGTGTAGCAAGTTTTCGGTATCAGTTTAATTTATTTTTTTATTTAAACGTACGTATGAGCTATTTTAGAACAAAAATGTCGCGTAGCAGGAAAAAGAATGTTCGTGTCCACTTATCTTTATCCTCTTCAGTGTCTCTCTCTCTCTCCCTCTCGTGTTGTATCGCTTCATCCCCTTCTCACACACCCGTCGATTAATCTGATGGATGACAGCTTTTGAAACGGTTTGGTACCGCGCACCGTAGAGCGTTTCCTGCTTCGGCACCAACACACACACTCCCCGTTTTGTCTCACTGGTCACTCTCCGGTTGGGTGAACTTTCGGGTGAGGTGGACGGACGGATGGACGGTGGTGGTGTCCGACACCGAAACCTAACGGTTCTTTCGCCCTTTCTTCTGCTTTGTCGCTCTTTCAGCCCGGTCCCTCCCCGGGCGGACGAGATTTGCCGTGCCCCACTGACGAGAAATGACCTTCCCTTCGCGAGGGAGTGGCATTGAACGCCGCGTCGTCGTCCACTCTCTCTCTCTCTCTCTCTCGCTCTCACCTCTATCCGGGAACCGTTTACAAGGAGGGGAGCAAACGAGACGGAATGTACCGTGAAGAAGGGTGGCTTTTTTCAGACACTTTTCAGTGGTGGAGTGCCATGTCTGCCGGTATTTCTGCCCCTCTGTGTGTGTGTGTTGGTGTGCAACTTGTGAAGATAAACGGAGACAAGGGAAGACATGCTGCTGCTGCTGCAATGGCAATGCGAAAATGCGGAAGGCGAAAAACACCCCGACGACGACCTCGGTGTGGTCTCGGCGAGGGTTTTTTTTGTTTTAAATATTCGGTTCCAACACCCACGGGATGTAAAATGAGCAATAAGATGTTATAATCATTACCCAAGTCCCCAGCAAAACGTCACTGTGTCTCGACAGAGGTGTCTGTGTGTGGCCTTGTAGAATGTAAAACAAACAAAAAAAAAACATAAATACTTCGGCCAAGATAACCACCACAACCCTGCCCCCCCCCCCAACTATCGCGCTACTCCGCAAAAGCGTTTTTGGCAAATGTTTCAGTTTCCCCGTTTGGTTGCCCTGCTGTTGTTACTTTTATTCTTTTTGGTTCACACTTTTGACAAGTTTATACTTTGCCGACACACACGCCGCGCCACAAAATGAGGTTAAAGCGGAATGGGAAGGAAAGTGGGGTGTCGGGGAGGGGGAGGGCTAATATTTCCGCCTTTATCGTGACACCCCTGTCTGTGAACTGTGTGTATGGGTGTGTGTGTTGTGCTCATTTTTGCACAACCCCCGCTCTGCCAAATGACATTAAAGTGGGTGAAAAGAGTTATTTTGAGGGAGGAGGGGTGGGGGCGATAAATAGAAAGAGAGGGAGCGATAATTAGAATCGAGAGTCAAGGGCACAGTGTGTAGATATGCTTGCCTGCTATCGTCGGTCAGCTCTGTTCTGGTCATTTTGGTTGTTTTATGCTACGTTTTATGCTGAAGCGGAGATTTGTAGCTCGTGCCTGGAGTAATGAGCTTTCTATTGGTGGACATTGCAACCTCCAACCAGATGGAAGTGTGTGTTTACGAATGTTTTATTAGCATTTTGTTTGTGTTTGAGCTATTTTTAACCCTTCGACTTGTTACATGTTGGTAATCAGTTGCATCGTTTTTGTTTGTTTGTGTATATAGTTTATGTTTATTTACTCAATTCTGATTTCTTGGGGGTCCAACTTGTATTTATTATCTTCCGTTTTTATTTATTCATTATTTATGTATCATTTATGGATGCTTTCATGTAAAAGTTGTAAATTTTTACTGTTTATTTTGAATTAAATAAGTTTAACTCTTGTTATATTCAATCATTCCTATACTTTTATCTTACTTAAGCATATTTAAACTTCATTTCACTCCACTTTTGAGTTGTATTGTAAACTATGAGCAAACACAGTCCCACTTACATCCAATATTACCTTTTTAGCACTCCATTTCCGTATATTCTCTACGAAACATTTTCCATCCAAAAACGACCCCTGCTCCAACAGGGTGAACGCACACAAACACACAGGCATCTTCCCGAGGGTTGCGAGTGTATTGCTGCACGGCCTTACACCACTCCCCGGTTAGTTTTTACCGTTGGAAAGCCAAGGGCCGNAAAAAAAGAACGACCCCCCCCCCCCCCCTCGTAGAGAGCCCCGCCGGCCTGGTGTGTGACGCGGGAGCTACAACCCTTGTGAGTGTGTGTGTGTGCGCATACAACCCCAATGTTGATGGGGTTGTGTGACAGAGAGAGAGCGAAAAGGGGAGTATTGAGAAGAGAGAGGAAACTGTGAACTCGAAACCAACACAACGACACGACTGCGTGTTTGAAGGGTGTGCTCCCCTTCAGGGATGGGAACAGGGGATGAAAGAGAGAGGGATGCGGAGGGTTTTTGTTTGGTAGCAACAAAGACGAGCTCTCCCCATCACACACACACTCTCTGTCTCTCTCTATCCCTCTCTCTCTCTCTCTCTCTCTCTCTATCTCTCTCTCTCTCTCTCTCTCTCTCTCTCTCTCTCTCTCTCGGCTCTCTTTTTCACCCTCTCTGGTGCTTAGCCTACAAAAACAAGCAACACGTAATAGCACACCGATAGCTTCCTGCTTTGAAGATGTCTCTCTCTCTCTCTCTCTGTCTCTTTCTGTATGTGTGCGTGAGAGTGTGCGTTTGGGGAGCATCAGCGATCTGACACTGTGTGTGTGTTAGTGAGCGTTAGATGTGTGACTGTTTCTGTAGTACGCCGCACGATGGTTTTTTTTATGGGGGGATTAGAGACGGACGGACGATGATGATTAAAATCTCTCCCCCCCTCTCCCTCCTCCCTGTGTTAATTTTACATGTTCACATACACACAACGGGAAACCATGCGCCTCCTTCGTCTCTTGGTGCCAAACGAACCCCGTTCTCGCTGCGCCTCCATCCGGCCCCATTTCGCTCACCAACACCATAGCAACGCGCAGCACACACACGCAGCACTCACACACACCAGCGCGCTACGGCGTGCAACGACGGGGCGCGATGACGCACATGCAAGGTCGTTGCGTACAAATCCCAACATATCTGAAGGT
>VTWG01002774.1:8741-135859 GCA_008817895.1 Anopheles fontenillei
AAAAAAAAGCGGTAGAAAAATGGCTATGTTACACTACGTAAAGTTGTCCATTTTTATGTTTCTGCGGCTGACGGTACGATGGCGGTGCGGTTGCTTACCTTTAGGCGGGTTCGGGAGGCCGTTTTCGGATGAAAATAATTCATTTCCTTCCGGGCTTTTGTGCTAGAGTATCTGTTTGTGTGGATATGTTTTTTGTGATGAAAGTTTCGATAGAACATCCCAAAACATCACGATCCAAGGTCCAGCATGAATTCATATACATGTGCGCCTGTGCGGCGGTGCGTTCGGTGCGTCATTGTATAACAATGTTAATTTGCTGCCTTTTTCTAGCTCCTGTAAATCGATGTTTTGTTGAATCTTTTTATGGTTTATAGAGAAATAAACACAACCGTTAAAATATAATACGTCATAAAACCAAAAAAGAGACATTCTAAAGCCATAAGAATATGTTACGTCGAATAAAAAGGAGATACAGAACACAAGTTGAAGTTATTTATGCTTTTTTTAGAACCTTTCTCTTAACCGATTCACGTACCTTTACCTAAAATAAAAGTAATATTTTCCATACTGTTTCACATTCTGCCACTCTGCCACAGTCACGGCAATAGAACGAAACGGCAACGTAGTACGAAATTCAGGTCCTATTTACACCTCGCGGCATTGCGAAACGGTTTACTTGAACCTGAGCGCACAAATTTCACCTCGATAACGGCAAAACTCATTACCGCAGGCGGTACGAATCATTTGCAAGTGAAATTAATTCTCGCTCATGAACGTCACATGTTCGCAATCGGAAGCAAAAGCGAGAGAGAGAGAGAGAGGGAGAGGCAGCGATGTGCGAATAAATATTCCTACCCAGAACTGTTTGCGTATGGCCACGTTCCTGCGCTCATGCAATATACATTCGCGCAACCGTACGCCATTCGCAGCGCACATACACACACACACACACACACACACAGAGGAGCACGGTTACGCAGATCCGCACGAGATCCGATAAACTTCTCCTAAAGTGTTACAAATTATAAGCTCATCTAACGCCCGTTTTACCGACCGGCAAGGAATCGCTTTGACTCCCAAACCTATCTGCGAGTTGAAACCGAGTTACCCCGCACACACTATGCGGCATGCACTGCATCTGTCATGCACTCACGCCGCGCGGGGACGGGCAAAACCTTGCACGGTACTAAGTTTGCAAGGATCAACCTCGAAAACTTGTCAAAAGCCACGTACATAAGCTGGGACGGATCGACGGCGCGTCGGGCGTGGTAGATTAGCGACACGACACGTGGAAAATGTTCTCTCACGACGTTCAAACACAACACGGGAGAAGAAAGGAAGTGTTTGGTGCATCCTTTGGTGTTTTTGGGACACGCTACCGTAACGCTGCAACATACGCATGCTACCGTGAACGCTAAATATCGGGGTGCTTTTCCTTTTAGGGCGAGGAAAAGATTATCACTTTATGACGAGGGGTTAGAAAGAGAGATAAGGTGGAACGGCAGGGCGATACAAGCTTGGGTTGAGCGTTCGAGCGGTGCAGTGTTGAGATTTATGTTGCCCAACTTTCATGATCCAACTATGCCGAAGCTATCAGACAACAAAGGCTTACATCGAATGAGCTATGGATTAAATTGTCAGAAAGTTGCTAGTGCCATATAAATTACAAACCTAAAGCATCAAACTTTTCAAGTTCGTTATACAAGTGTCACTTTTATTTAAGAGACTGGAATAAGCTGTTAATAAGCTGTGATTGTTGCGAGTACTTGAGAGTAATAAATTGTCACAAACCATTGATGGCGGTTGTCTCAACAACGCTCGAAATAAAACTCGAAATAAAAAGAGAAAAACTAGTTTTAAGCCTATCATTTTGCTTACTTAAATCTTAAACTAATGATAATGAATTTACTGTGCTCAGTTGAACATATTAATTGCTCATCACAATGAATTTATTGCCCTAAAGTAAGAGTATGATTTAAAGTTAATGAGATAATTGTATATTTTCGATTTAAGTTTACGGATGGTTACATCTTTTATGTGACTTTCACGTTTTTTAATAATCACGGAATTGCATCGAATTACGGACACTTAAATTATTATTTTTATTTAGTTTATTTCTGAAAATATAAACTCAATTTGCCATACCTCTGCATGATCAACATCACTGGTTCAAATCTACTAAATTTGAAAAATCACTGAAGATTTTCAATAAGTTGATTTAAACCTTTGTAAAAAACTGTTTAAATTTCAGCGACATTTTGATTGAATTTTTGAACAGCATGATGAAACGCAATTAGCTTCCATTGATAACTACTTCCACAATTGATTTCGATGTACTTTAATGGATCTGAACTAGATTAGTGGGAATTATCATATACATTACGCTGGAGTTGCTAAACTGAAGTAAAACTGTCTGTATTGTGTACTAATAGCAATTAGTTATCGTGACATTAGGGCATACCAGAGGTCGACATACTTTGGATTAATTCTAGTACATAATTGAACCTGTCCATTAGTGAACATGTTAACTTTCGTGCATCTAGTTGAATCCTTAGGCAAAGACCATTAATTTATACAAATTGTATATAGAAAGAGTTTGGCTCAAATGACTTGAATTCAAAAATGATTAATATCTATCCTTCTACAAATTGTATGGTCGAATTTACTGTTAGCGTGAACAAACTTAAATCACTATTGCGAAGTGCATTTGAACGAGAATATTTTTGTTTTGTTTTTGGTTAATACTTTCGTTAATTACTAATTAAATTTAAATCACTTAATTAATAATTAAATCACTTTCGTTGTATCAGTTTGTTGTATTGTAATGGATTGAAATAAGTTTTGTATGCCTTTAGTGGCTCGATGACTACTACTACTCACTAAATAATTTAAAAACAATAATAAACGAATAAATTAGTAATTACAATCATATTAAATAGTATGGCCAGCCACTGCAAATGCAATTAAAATAAGATTTAGATTTAGGAAATTTAAATTGAATCATAAAACTTTCATCAACTCAACACATTAATTGCATATATTTAATATCGCAATTGCAGCACGCTAATAGCTCTTTCCATCCAATAAATCCAATTTTCTAAGCATTAATCCACTGTGCGCTATTCCGTTTAGTTTAATTTAGTGTTATGAACAAATAACAAACAATCCGACTATCAGCAGGTAATGGTTATCGATTGTGAAAAACAACAACACATTTCACTAAAATTGTACCATTTATTGCACACACCCAACACGGAGCTGTGTTTTAATCCATCTCATTTTTTGGATGATCCGCTTTGGCCGTCAGCTACAGGCATTTTAAGCCATCTTATCTGATGTGCTAAATAAATTATCCTTATCACCATTTCCAGCTCAACTAACGGGCGGGGGGCAGTATAATCCTCTCAATCATCAAATCATATTTGTTTCCCCTACATTCCTGCTTCCTCTTAGCCCCCGGTGCAATTGTATTGGGGCTCGTTTGTCTGTAACATCATCGCCGCCTAACCAGTAGTGCACCCGATTAAACGTAATTTGGATGGTATCCTGGAGCCAAAATCAGCTAAGCCGTTTAAATTGATACGCGGGCAGCTCTTTTGGCGGTTTGAAATTAGCTACGCCTGGTCCGCGTTTCACGCTCCAAACTCTCCCATATCCCCATCTGTTGCTGTAGGATTCCGGTATCAATCTTGATTAAAATGGCTCCACTCTTTAATCCCTCCCCAATAAAGGCTTACCGAAGGGATCTACGCTATTTCGGGATAGCATTGGGAGGGGGGGCAAAGAGCGACACACCGGAGGGATAAACAAATCCTTCTATCACGTGGCATTAACGTTTCCGGATGGCGAAAAAGGTTTATTAAAAGATGAAAGGAACGTTAAATTAAGACACTGTTTGTTGCACGATGCTGCATTCCATTTCTTACCATCATTCCGGTGAGGGTTCAGCATAATTTGCTTAACATGAAGCTAATAATAACTAACCCAAACTGCAGTGATCACCACCTGCTAAGCTCGGGATTGTATGGCATTCTTAGTATCGGGACGACAACGATACCCCGAGCCTGAGTCCTTTGCTCATTTTAATAATGGAAAATAAAGACTATTACTACATTTCGCTTGCACACACACACACTGGCATGATGCCATTGTAGCCTGTTACTTAATTCTATTCCAGGCTTATGAAGCTCATTTCATCATCCAGCGCCCTGCCATTTCCTGCGCTTGCCAATATGCTTACCAAATGGCTGCCACAGACAAATGGTAAACAAAACGGCTGGCCCGGAAACTTGACACCTACGTGCGCTAGGAACGGCCGACAACGCGCGCAAAGGCAAGGGCGTGAATGAGTTTACGATGATGCTGTGTGTAGGCGAGTGAAGGCTTTTGTTCGCTTCCCAGCCCTTTCTGTAGGTTCTGTGCGAAAGACGAGTCTTTCCTGGTGGTTGTGTGACAGTATACTCATTTCTTCCTTCCTTTTTATTCGTGCAGGTAAATAGCCCTTATTGCCATATGTGTCGTGTGTGTGTGTGTATGTGTATGTGTGTGTGTGTGCGCTAGGTTTAGGGGTGAGCTGACAGGACGATAAAATTTGGACAAGTGGCAGTTCATCCTCGTAGCAGTATCGTCTTCACCGGTTGCCTTCACGCGTTGCGCTACTATCAGCCAGAATTTATGGCCCGCACCGACTTTCATTAGACACACCACCACCTACACACAAAAATTTGTACAAAAAACACACACACACATATACGTTAACATATTTATTTTGCACTGTGGGGAGTGGAAAAAAACAGAAGGACTGACCCGTCCCACCCATCCCAAAACTGTCAGCGAAAGTAACGTCCAAATTACGTCCTGTTGCGCGTTTGCCAGGACCCGGAGACACACCGTGTGGGATGAGAGAGGGAGCACACTGGCACATGGGACGAGATAAGTGAGCAGGTCACTTGTGCGATGATGCCACCGCATCATGATCGGTGCGGAGGCTGAGCGGTACGATGATACGGTGCACGGGAACAGGATGATAATGAAAGCGATACACCCTCGTCGTCGTCGTCGTCGACGACGATCCCTTTATCGCCCGACATCTCCACGGAAGGTACTATTCTTCCAGCAACAGCAAAAAAAAAAGAAGTCATCGGATCGCAGTTTGGACAGTGGAAACCTGTCAACGTGTTCGGGTTAAGTCGTGTAGCTTCTTTCCTTTTTTATTGCTGCTCCCGGGGCGGGTTTCAGCACGGCACGGATGACCCTAAATGGGGCAGAAATTGGAGTCCTCGCAGTGCGGAGTCGGCGCGTGTACGGCGATCGTACGTCTGATGGTGATATATTTATGGGACCCGGGGCCACTAGGGGACTCCGGAGCCATTAGGCATCTGCTACAGTGCCATCGCGCGGCGCCAATAAGAAGCATTTGCGTCGCTTTGAATCGAGGCTGGGCTGTGGGTGTCTCGTCGGCTGGTACACGAGAGCGCGTTTTGATAGCCGGCCGGCCGACGCAAATCTATCACTGCTTACATCATCCCCACCGTCTGCCACAAAAAAAGACAGCCAAAACTCAGACCCGTAACTCATGCACCCGTAATGTGCGTCTTATAATTCATGCTCGTGGCGATAAGAAAATATGCCAACTGCTTTTTTTTTTGTTGTTCTTGCTCACCGAACAATCACAGTGCATTGCGCCCACGCAAAACACGCCGGGAAATGAAATGGCACTTAAAGCAGCGCCCCCCCCCCCNCCCCCCCCCCCCCCCTAAAAGACACCATTTTATAGGAGGAGGCTGGGTGACCCATGTTACAATGCAATGATTCATGACTTCCATTCCACGTCCGGCAAATTGCAAACTGTGTCTGTCCGCGTGGGAGCGTTCTATCATCGCGCCGCTTCAAAATCCACTTCAAAACTTGGAACTAGAACCTCATAAAAGTGGAGACCAGCCCGCTCTCTATCGCTCCCTGTCTTTGTAAGGGACCGCGGGCCTAGCGGCTTGGTCCCCGTTTGGGCCTGTCCTAAATCAAAACGGCCGCTATTGAAAGCATTCGCCAATACGTCAAGTACGCGAGCCAGTGGTACTGATGGGCGCGGAGAGATAATAAAGGAGAAGGACCCCCACCCACACACACACATACACGCTTGCTATCTGCACAATCCGGAAACGCGTCCATCATCGCGTGTGGACGGAGTTTGCAATGTACAGTAGAATGGGGAAGCATTTAGCACAAAGATTGCATTCAACATCGCTCGACTGGGAGGACTGGGCAATGAGAAATGAATAGTAGAAAGCACTCCGCAGGGTGAAGAAACCGCTTGCCAATGGCAGTGCACTTTTGCACACCCACGAGCAAACATGTTTCCAATCTACCCGGAGGGGGGACATGGCGACATGTGGGTGGAGTGGGTGGGATGCCCGGGACAGTGATTTGTCACAAACAACAACAAGCATGCGGCAGCAACAGCGGTACCGTTTCCTTGGCAGGCGGCACAGTTAGTTTTGTATAAAATATCAATAATACCGTCTCGGGCGGGTTGTGCCGTGTCGCGTTTGGACATGCTCTCGAACGCGTTGGTGTGATTTTTTGTTTTTTTTTGCATCACACATGTGTTTTTTTTAAGAGAGAAACGAGCGTCGAACTCTGCAGTGTACTTTTTGGTGGGACGCAAGAAAGATGCCTTCCAGTTTTTGATAATGGCGAAAGATATGCTAAAGCACAGCATTCCCCGTCGCATGTTTATTAGTAAAGAGACCAATATGCTTCAGGATATCTTTTATTCAATTTTTTGCAGAAGAAAAAATCATATTCTAAACATTTAAAGCTGTCGTAAGCATTGAAAATATTGTTTTCCCAAATAGCAAAAAATTTCTTTTAAAAATCTAACTAACAGCAGCTACCAGTGTAATTTTGTATATAAATTGCATACATCAAGGCGTTTGTCTTTTTATTTGCATAACTGAAGGCGCACTTGCAGAAGAATAAAAAACAATTGTAAGATGAATTACAGACATGCTCCAAACGAATAACTCTTTCGTCACCGATTTCACTGCTTCGCTAGTCACTTTTAATTTGAGTTTTCTAAAATATCGGAGAAAAACAAAGAAAAGAAAAACAGCTCTTTGTACCAAACATTCCAAACCATCCAGCCAGTCAAGTCGCACACAAACAAGGAAAAAGTTTTTGGGGTTATAGTTTGGACAGAATGTTTTTGCTATTCTTTCTTTCTTGTGGTTTCTTTCTTATTTTCTTCGAAGAAAAAAAACATGCTTTATACGAGTTGGAATGAGTTTAGCTGCTTGAGTTTGCAGACACTTTTGACTTCGTGTGCTACTCCATAAATACCTTCTTCTCCTTCTCTCTCTCTCTTTCTCTTGCGCTTTTTCTTCCTGCTCTCTCTCGTACTCGCCGTTTCGATCGTCGGTACCACTGCTGGAAGGTTGAAAGTCTTTTCAATTTTTAGCCGCCCGTAAGCTCGTTTACGGACGAATAGGTTCCGGATCTTTCGCCACATCCTTGTTTTGTGCTCGCCGTCCAGTGACGCCAGACACCACCTGGGAAAGGCACATGTAGTGGCTGCATCTGATTTGTATTCACTTGCACTTGCATCGCGGGCGTTTGTGTGTGTGTGTATGTGCTTGTGATGCTACTACATCTCTTGCATGAGAACAGACGCAAGACATCCTCCCACCGCGGGCAGAGATAGAGCATGAAAAGCAAATCCCGAACCGACCGAACCCTCGCAACAGTCTCGGATAAGTGGCATAACGTCTGGAAAGGAAGAAAGTTTGAAGGTACCAGCAGCCAAGCAGTCCGAGTTTTTATCGTGCATTGCCCCCGCAGGACTTTGGACGTTTATCGATTGTAAGTGCAAGGGCGCCATCGTCGTCGTGTACGTGGTGCAGTAGACAGTGCTGCGGTGGTCGTGTGGATGCAATGGTTTCCTTGTGCAGGCGTGTATGAGCACCGGGCCGAAACTGCAAGCTAATCGCTTGCTTGCTCGCTATCATCCGTGGTCCTGCGAATGACAGGCTACGGCTGATTGATTTTATCAAGATGCAATTTGCAATTTGTTGATTGTGGTGCATGCGCTGAATTTTTAAAAAGGCGGAAAGGCACTTACCGTTTTCTGCAGGAGATGGTTTAGCTTCTTCAAGAAAATATTAGTTGGTTTAAAGAGATGCTGTAGAACATTGAGCAAATTTTTAATCTATTTGAATGATTCATTGGTCCGTGTACAATAATGTTTCATTTAACATCTGCATACCCATCAGCAAAACAAATGTTAATATAACAACAAGTACACACAAAAAATCAAATATCATGTATCACAAAACCAACATGAACAAAACACTTCCAGGAAGGCCTATAGCAAATACAATAACAGAAACATACACCGTACCTGCACGAGTCAACATGTAATATGAAACTGTTTTTTCATACGCATTTTATCCCTTGCTTATTCATCGAACTTTGGCGATCGAACGCTAAAAGCTCTTAAAAACGAACACATGCATTCGTATTTAGTAACAAATATTACTGGCAGCAACGCACATTGCCACAATACTTTCATGTGATCCTCTCGCTCGGTACATCATTGCAATGAGTATCGAGTTACGTACACACTCTGTTGCACATCAATTTAAATTGTGAAAAATAAAAAACACACACACTCACAAAAACACACCCAAACATCTGATCCTAGCATCGATTCAATCCGACAGATAATGACAAACTAACAAACAGCACAAAAACTGTGTGCATATTGGTTCGTTAGTAACAAAAAAAAAAACAACAGCATCACCCATACGTGTAGTTTGCACGTCAGCTTCCTTCGCATCGGGTACACTGCTGCTGTTGATTACATTCTCTTTCTCCCCGGAGCAGTGCCCAGCACCGTATTACTCTTACCCATCGATCGGTTTTTATTCTGATGAAGCTTTGCATAAATTTCACACTTTTTCGAGCACAATCTGCATGTTGGTTGATGATTGCATTTCACCCGTGGGAAAGGTACAAAAAAAAAGAAACCGTAAACTTTATTTCGAATGTTCGCGCGTCGCACGGTAATTCTCGTTAGCAACAGATTTTGATTGAACTAATGGGGATGTACAAGTTTGAAAAATTGTTGCTTTATTTGTGTTTTTTTTATTAACAAATGTGTGCTTTTTCATGAAAGTATGACGCAATCTTCTATTGATATAAAAAATAAAAATAAAGCTTTGTTTATAGTATAATTGTTATAAAACCATAGCCCACAATCAAAGTACAATTTGTTATCGTGGAAAACCACATTGTAACACATTGGATAATGTTAACCGACAGAGCGAGTATCAAGTGATGACGCTGTGATGAGTTTTTTTGCATTTATTCATGCACAGCCCTACCCATGTGCAAAGGTCAGTTAATTTGCATTTTAAATTTGACTGAAAGTAGCGAACGGCACTATTTCACCAATAAATTGCTACATCTGTTGCAATTACGGCAAGCGAGTTGGCTTTCATTACGTCTGTATGATAGTAAATCTGCCCAAAAAAGCTCACTGAACTAGCGTCTGATTGAGACACTATTTAAATGACGTAATGTAAAGTGATCACACAGAACATCACACTGAATTATTCGTCCATCAAAAATAAGGATATAATGTGTTTGATCTATAGCTAACGTTTGTTTCGTGTGACATGCTATAAGTTTATTTGATTGATTATGTTTAAAGTTATTTTGCATCAAAATTCTATTAATCAAAAAACGTTTTGCCTAAATAATCACTTCAAGGTTATTTGCAGAAGACTTTTTTTATATAAACATTTCTAAAAAAATGACCACTTTGATAATTATAAAAGCATTTCAATTGAATATAAAATTGATTCGTTTTATCGGATTTACAGCTACTGCTGCCAATTTATCACATTTGTCATCTTTTTTTAGTGATCCTATGTTTTGACCTTAGGCGTTCGATCAAATTAAACAACTTTAAGAAATTCTAAACTGTACAGCCCTGTTGCTGTTATTTTCAATTATTTAGTTTCCGAGATTCTTATTTTGTATTTATGCCTTTTTCTAAGGACGTACGTTCTCAAGTTTTCTCTAAAATGCCTCCGTTTTAACAAGGGAAACAATTTTCAATTACCTTGTCCTCAATTTACAAAAGCCCCAACGTAAGGCAAATATTTGTCGTCCACGTTTTTGATGGAATTTTTAAATAACGAACCATGACAGTGCGTCTCCATGTACACCTCAAACACCAAACACAGCAGGGATTGGCAGTTCTTTGGAGATGTTTTTTTTATAGCTGTCATCCTCCTGCTATTGTCCACCACCAAGTGCGAATCCCCCTTCGATCGAACCAGGTGTCGAACCGTCCAACGGAGCTGCTACATTGTTTGGTACAGCCAGTAACACGCGCGCCCTACCTTTCAAATTCACGCCGGACTGATGCGTGTCACAATATTTGCAATAAAACCCTCGCCGACCCTCTCGGGAGAAGCTTTCGGTGGAGTTTCAAGTGTGGCAGTAAAAAATGATAGAACAAAAAATATAGAAAATAGGGAACGAACATTCTCGTCGCTAGCATGACAGCGGTGATGGAATGCATATTTATAGTACAAGCGTGCGACCAGTGTTTGTGGCTCGTGAAGTGGATGGCTCGGAGTCCTCCACACCTCGCTGTATCCATGGTCTTCCAAGAATGTACCATTCAGCCAGGGTTCCAGTAGTTCCCGGTAGTTTTACTATTTGTTGAAAGGTGTCGTCCCCATCAGCATTTCTCAGAATGCCAGTGTGAACGTAGTACGAGAGTGCCGTTCGCAAAGCGAAAGGAGACCAACCCGTGACGCTTTTCAAAGGTAATTCAAGACCCCCGGTGGAAGGGGAGCTGTTATCGTAATTAAAATCGAATGCAATATGAACGTCTCTCTGGAGCTCTGTTTCTGCCAAAGAGCTATTCCTTTGACTATTCGGAATGCTAAGAAACCGAAAAACAAACGCATGCTTCCAACCACGTGACTATCCTTAACCGCTGCGAAAACCGCTCCCACTCCACTGGTACAGGTGTCAACGGCTTGCCCTTGACAGTACCGCCGCTTAGCGTGTGTGGCCGAGCGATAGGCAGGGCGACCAGAGCGCGAACACAGCAGCGACACCGTGACTGCGGGTGTCTTAAAATAGGCTAACCATTGCCAGGCTAATGAGCCCACAACGGCTCAAGACTGTTACTGGTTGTCATTACAACCATGCACCTGCAATGGGAGGAAACGGTGTCCGCCCCGGGAGGTCGCCGCTGACGTCAGTCGTAAAGGAACAACGTAAAAAAAAACACGCACACAGCACAGCTTACCGAATCCCAACTCTGCGTGAAGTAATGTTCTGAAGAAGCGAGCTGAATTCTGCATACGAAATAATACATCCAACATCATTTACTTAAAGCCAACAGCAACCTAACATTAGTCCCGTATCAATCCCCGCACCACCAGGTGAAGCTTCTGATGGGTGTCGCATTCCCATCCGGCACCGGGGGCAACAACACGAAACGTGCGGTCTTGCCGACCCCCGGTACGAAGCGTTTGTCACCGGTCCGACCGATCATGCCTGACAGCGCACGGGACCGATGCAATTGATTGGTTCCACCGGTGGGACCTGCGTCAGACTTACGTGCGATGGTCGTTACACCGCGTGGTTTGTGGTTTGCCAGTGGACGCCCGGCAGCCCCATGGCAGAGGGTGGCCCAGAACCGGGCGTTTCCATGTTCGATTGCTGCACCGACTCGGTTTCGGTTCGTTGAACGCTTGTCGCACTGCAATATGGTGATTGATTTATTGCGGTTTGGTTCGGTTTACGGTTACTGCCCGGGAAGCTCTCCTTGCCAGGCCAAGATGCATTTGACATTCACAAAACGGTATGCACATTCGCAATGTTGCTACAAATTCCCTCAGAATCAGAACATCTTGCTAATGAAACGATAAGCAAGCTGCTGGTTCCAGCAACCGGTCGCACTTACCTTTGAGCAATTCCCTAATTCAATGGTGAATTGATTCGTAAAGCTCCCGAAAAAAACAGGGTGGCAGCAGTAGCGGCATAATACACCCCAAAATAGAACGAAGTACTGGCGAATTGCTTAACGTAACAGTCGTCCAAATATAACAAAACCCCCGGTTTCAAGGCTCTCTCGATGTCACCGGCGGTGGTAGTGTTGGACGGCGCTTTCGTCATTAATCCTATATTTAGTGGCGTAAAAGTGTGCCCGCTTTGTTGCGTGTAGTGGTTTCGGTTGCGTTTCGACTCAAGCTCCGTTTCCCGCACGTTGAAGCAACCGGTTTTGGGCAGGGCAACTTAACGCAACCAACCAGCGGCCAAGGAAATGTGATACCCCAGCAACGTAATAAAAGAGCAAAATCACTGCATCACCTAACGAGGACGACGAACTCACCCCCCTGTGACGATATCGCATCACAACAGGTGAATCGCCAAGTGGCAACACAAATCTAATCTTGGTGCTGAAATTAATCAGATTAAGCGTTATGATTTAGCTCTCCCCCCCCCCCATTAGGAGCCGTATTTTTGCGGGCGAACAAACGTGCGACAAGAATGATTTTCTGAACTTTTTCTTCGGGCTGCGTTCCGGTGGTTTCGCTTCTCCGTGTGACCATGCTGAGACTTTCCTCCTCTTTTAGGTGCTGGCCGACCTCCCGGGGTCGTTCCGGGGTTGTTTGTGGTTTAAAGTGACCAGCAGTGTAGCGGTGGGTGGTTTCTTTTTACACCGCCATGACGCAAATCGACCCCCCCCCCTCGACGGACATACTGCTGCCAGGCTATTATACTTTGCTGAGCCTTCGCACCACCAATCTGTAGCGATTACACCGCTTGAATCACGTTTTATATCATGCTTATCAAGGCAGAGACGAAAAAGAAGTACATCGCACAGCTTTAGAACTGATGCGTACTGATCGAAGATTGTGCTGAGGCACACATTTTGTTCCTCATCCCCTCCCCCGGCGGTAATGGCATGGCGTGCCCGCTCGCATCGATCGCCCGCATTTCATTTCGCGTCAGACAATTGGCGCTGGACAATGACGTCGTGTGCGAGCTAATTTTGTAATTAAATTGCCCTATCCGGGTGCCTTTGTCACGCTTCGCTCGCTGACGTCTAGCGGCGGCCATGATTGAACTCTGGTGAGCCGCATGTTTTACTTTCGATCTGCAATAGCGCCACAACCACAACTAGGTTCTGGGCAAAGCCTGCTTCACCTTTTGCAACGCTGTTGCCCTTGGAATTTGAACTGTCTTAAGACGAGCCGGCATAAATGGCAGTTGAAATCGTCGTTTTCGACACTGATACTGGCACGTGGTGCACCCCTGCAGCCCACCCTGCAGCCACTTCTCCCTCCCGCATAAGCTTAATTGAGCTTCGTCCTTCTCTCAGACCGTCCTTCTAGAGCACCGGCAAGAGACTTTCATAGCAGCGATTGATGGAAATTTATACCAAAAAACCACACTCTCATTCATATCTCCTCCGCTTCTCACTTCAGGCACTCTCCACACCGGGCGGAGGGGAGTGGGGCAATCAAATTCCGAGCTTCACGGCTCAATTACTGCAACTTTCCGTTTCGGCTAAATGATAAAGAAAACGGAAGCCAATTGGCCCTAACCCTAGCGCTTTACACCCCTTTGATTCAAAATGCTGCCCCAGCTAACTAACATTCCGAAGCAGAAAGGCACCCGTTGCCCCCTGCCCCCGACCTCCCGAGCGTTGTCGCCTGACGGAAAGTTTTGTGCGGCAAAGCGAGCCGGGACGGATATCAAAAACTTTTCCAATCCCTACCGAAGCCGGTAATTTGCCAAAGTTCAACCAGAGTCTGTCCGTGCAGGCGGGCAAGATTTTGCCACTATAGCTGTGCAAATAAGTCCCCTCTTCCGTCAGCAGCAGAACCTGTAGCGCGACACACTCACCGTGCGGTTGGCCCGCCACAAGCACGCTCTAGCCCGCGCTCCCACTTGACGCTGGCTAAATGTCGCAACACTCGTCCCTATCCAGGAAGAGTTTCCCGTTTACGATCGTGGACCGAGGCCGCCACTTGGTGGAAGTTTTGGCATCACCCATTCCGTTACCGCAGCTATCTTATTTTGTTAAGTTTTGTATTTTTAACCCATTGCGGTAAGCGAAGCACACACCTGCGCTTCCAATGAGCGCGTACGAAGGAGCGCATAACATGATTGGGAGGTAAAATTTTATGCAAACATGTACATCAATGTTGTTGCATATTTTAAAAACACTCCAGCTTCCGAAACTTTCCACTACCGATCCCGTGCTTCCACGTCGGTACGCAGATGATTGAGAAACTTGCTCCAGCCTGCCAAAACCACATTGCAAAGCACTGTACATGCGTTGCGGAAGTCGTGGGATTTGTTGTCTGTGTCTCCTTTTTTTTGTTGTTCCCTCAAGCCTCAGGATCCACACGCTGAACGTGTGGGCGATGAAAATGTGTCATTATCATACACTAATCGCATTAATGTGCCTTCTGCCTTTATCCTGCCAACTTACTCCTGGGCGGCACCGGAACGCAAACCTGGGGTCTGCCAAAACCAACCGACGGGTCCGATGGTTTGCTCCATGGATGGTGGATGGTGGCAATATATCCAGTGGGCGAATGATACGGTCACGAACTAACACACACACACACACATGGAAGCACACACATTTGATAGAGCCGTTGACGTTAGGGATGAACTAGAAAACACTAGACTAGATTAGAACATTTTCACTACACGCGTGCGTCCCCATGTGTGTGTATGTGTGTGCGTCAGTCAATCATGTTAGCGTGTCAGGCCCCGCCGGTCAACGTGATAAATGAGCAACTTGATGAATAATTTATCACGGCCACATGTGTGTGTGTGTGAGAGAGAAAACCCCATGCGCCACTGTCCGGCCAATCGCTTCCACAACGGCAACGGCCCAGAAGGGATGTTTTCGGGGAGTTTTGCCCGGTGGCAGTATGTGTTAGTACTGCTGTCCTCTGCATTTTTATGTCAATCTTGGTCTAGCTCTCTCTCCCTTCAATGTTGGGTGATGGATATTTTGTTTTTTTTGTTATTAGCAGCACCTCTAGCAGGAGCGTCCGTAGGCGTATTGGGTCTTGTGTTGTGCCTTGCATCACTGCCGTCTGTTTCTTTCCCTATGTCTATGTCAAAATTAACCCCGCTTATTGTTTTTTTTTGTTTTTTTCTGTCTTTTTTGTGGAAGTGATCTCGGACGTCTATGTTGGACAATATTGGCAAGTGATCTCCATTACCCTGGCATGATGTATGGCAAACCGTATGTTTGTTCACACAGAAATAAGAAAAAAAACATGTATTTTTTCCCACATTTCTGCACGGCAACGCTAGGAGGAATTCTAAAACTGCTTGTTCAAGAATTGTGTACATTAGGCATAGACAGAAATGTTATTTTAATTTCATTCTGTGAATGTTCAATTCCTGTAATTATAATTCCTTTGGTTTAAAAGATACATTTGCGAAATGAGCACCACGGTTGTAGCTTTCTGATCGATGTCCATGGATGTATTCCACAACTTTAAGGAATATTATAGAACAGGGTAATGATTATGTTTTCTTTAGTTTACGTTTTCTGTTGGTCTGATGGCTTAACAGTTTCAGAGTGTTTAGTTGTAGAATGTAGAAGAAGGCGTTTATATTCTTTTTTCAAAAGGCACGTTGCACGTGTTGAGCATTACCTTCGCTTTTGTTACAAGAACATGAAAGTAGAACAGAAAGTATAAAACTAAAAACAATAGAATGAAAATTGTTAACTTGTTCTAGTGCTTCAAAAATATAAACACATTTCTCATGTGTTTGCTACTATACGAATAGCGAGCCTCTGTCAGGTTGCTTACATGAGAGAGCATGATGGAATGGATTGATCGCATGAATTCTAAAATAAACGCCCAAAGAATATTGCACGGATCATTCTACATGGTGAATGTTCCGAAAGCTTAAAAAGCTTCTTCATGCAACGATTTTTACATGCCGACAAGTTTAACATCTCTACCTAGACATCCAATCTAGGGCCACCTTGGAGTGATTCTAGCACGTAGCGTCTAGTCTTCGTCTAATTAGTGAAATATTTTAAGAAATTACATTCCAGCATCTGTACAGCAACGATCATAGCACTACACCAAACCCAGTTTTCTCCACCACAGATTTGCATGTCTATCCCCTCAAATCACGTCGTTTTTGTTGTTTCGTTGCCCAGGACATCGCTGTAGCGACCAACTACAGCTGTCCCGAAGTGGCAAGAAGTGTACATTACAAGGACCATTTGTTTGTAGAACGTTAGCCACTGTGCCCAACTCTGTATGTACACACTTTCTAACGGCAAGGCTGGATTCGGAAAGGTTGAAGCATCATCCCGGAAACTAAATGAGAATGGGTGGGACCGGTGGAGCTGAGCCCGGTGTGCATAACGATGGCATGCAAGGCTGTTCTCGCCCCTGTGTGTAGGCTGCTGGCTATTGTACGTACGGACTGGCATCATCTAATAATAAATCCCAGCATCCGAAGCGAAACCGGCCCACATATCCCTTGCGAGACATTCCAGGCGCATATAAATGCGCCACTAGCAAATGTCCTGCAATGTGACTGTGTGTGTGTATTCTAATTTGTCGGTGTTTTAAAGCACACGCAGACGCATGTGTTCAAAACGCCCGTGTATTGCCCGTATGTTCACACGCCAATGAAAACATTCGTGGCATGTGACAGTTCTCGAACAACAGTGTGCGACAGCACACAGCAACTGGGGAGTACTGTGCCACCGGCCACAGCAACAGTCTCGTTTCCGGCACTGCATACCGAGCCAAATGTCAAAAGTAAGCCTCGATGTAGCAGCAAAAATGCTCCCCTTGTGTACAGTCCGGTGGAGCCTGCCAACATCCCAACCGACCGAGGTTTGTTTTCAAAGCCTCGGAGTTTGTCGGATATCCGGATATGACACTCAGCGAGGCTGGGCCTGAAAGGTTAGGGATCAGAATCGGAACACGTTCAGGACGTACTTTATGTGCGTGTTTGCGACTGCAGTTGCTTAACGTACCTCAAGCTGTCATTCCTGTCCCTGGCAGCAGCAGCAATAGTAGTTCCTTTCTTACAGCTGAAGAGTTTTATTGGCTTACCAACGACTTTCTCCCAGCAGCACTTGAAGCACAGTCATCCACAGTCTAACAAAATCCAGCATGGAGGTGGCTTGATAGGATCGAAATCCTGCATAAATGTCACACCAACCGCACCGCAATGTTGGGTGTGGAAAGGCACAGTGCTACACCGTTCGGGGTAGCTACTAACGCAATTTCGAGCCGGGCTTAAAATTTAATGCCAAACTAAACCCTTTCCACACACCTGTACCGAAGCAATCTGAGCACCTTTTCCGGGTTTTCGAAGCGATCGGTTTCTGTCACGGAATGGCACTGCTGTTTTCACAAAATGGCACCCAAGAGTCTACAGTGAATAAAAGAGAAACCTCGACCACCCCGGCCCAGGATGTGCATTCAGTCACATCGATGCGTCACATCGTCTGCATCCAATTCCATTAGTTGGCCATTAATCTCACACTTGGAGTGGATACACTGGGCTCTACATCTTGCTCGGCCGGATTTACGTGATGATACACCTGGCGACCCGGTTTGCCGAAGCTTTCATCTCGAGCGATTGTGAAGCCATTCCTGATGCCCGGGCCACTCTCGGCAACACTGAAATATGTATGCTTTACTATGAAGTAGCCCTCAGCCAACGAGCGCCGGCAAAGGGTTTACCAATGAGATTGGACCAGTTTCTACCCTCTCCATGTCACCAACCCGGCTGTACAGTTTCCATCAAACGAAGTGTGTCATTTCAACGGCACTAAGTAGAAGGTAATGAGAACGAATGTTGTAGTGAATTTATTTAATTCTAAACCAACAATTCATACTCATTCGGGCCCGATCCGGCCAAACCTTAATTAGAATTTCTGAACTGCGTAAAACATTTAGTACGCAACGTTTTTCGATCGCGCAGCGGGGAACGTGAAACTTTTGCACCCCACTGTGCCACCGGTAACCGCGCAACCAGCAATAAACCTCTCGATAATTTCTGTCCCATAAATCAGTGCATTTTGCACCCCCATTCGCTACCCACACCGTGGGTTTCGAGGGCGCCAGAAGGATGTGCCGGATATGATGGCGGGTTCCGGGCGGGTGTAAGCGCCGTACCACGAGATTCCCACGAGCCCATGCTCGCTCGGGTTTGAGCCCACCGTTTGAAGCACCGCTTTTTTGGATAGGGAAGGGAAGGTAAGGTTCCATTTGTGGACAGGTTGGCGGCTGAGAGGGGAAATTGTTTGAACTAAAAATAAATCAAAACCGAGCGCGCTCGTTTTAGCCTTCCACAGTTTCGCGTTTGGAGATTTCGCGAGCACGGTGGAGAAAACCGGCCGAGGTCAAGTGGACGGTCCTAGCGTACGTCATCGAAAACTAGGCAAAGCTGAGGTGGGTTTACTTGTTGCATGAAAGGCTCGGTGGATCGTTGTTAAGGCAAACTAACCTTTATGTCTTTGTTCACAGTGAAGTGGATTAAAGTCGTTTTAGTAACGTTAAACTCAAGACTTTTTGGCAAAAGATAGGATAAAAATGGGAAGTAGGCAAATGGTCATGGAAGCTTTAGCAGTTTTCGCTTCCCCTGACTTTTTTTTAACAATCTATATCAATTAAACAACTCAATTTTAAGCCTGGCCATATTTGAAGGTTTGGTTGGTAATATCAATAATTGATAATAATTGCTACATTTGCAGACATTATAACAACATTCTTGCTTCATGAAATGATACATTTTGAGGCTCTTATTAAACGAGAACTAAAGAACTTCAAATAAATAAATAAAACGAATCCGTTTGACGCATTACGCACACTCTACGGCCACCGGCAAAGAAAAGCCCTTGCAGCCGGGATGCAAAACGTAACATTCTTGCCCTACGATCGATATTCAAATTAAGTACGCGAAACGATGGCCACGGCTATCGAAGAATCGATTGCAGGTTTCCTGTGGCAGGTCAGCTTCCGTTTGATTTTTTTTCTCTCTTTCGAACTTTGTCGTTGTTTGCTGTTGCTCGTTACAACACTGTTCCTGCTGCGGTCGCTAAAGTGATTGCGCTATCGATTGCGCATTGTCTTTATAATTCATTCGTGCACTGTTGACGTTGCTCGACCGTTTGGAAGGGACGGGAAGCACGATACGCAGAGGTGATGGGTGATAAAACTGTCACCCCTTCACAGTCTGTGTGTGTGCAGTAGTGCTAATCATAAAGTGATCAGCAAAGTTATGATTTTCAATCTACGCGTCCTGCGAGGTAAGCGAACGGGGGATTAATCGTTACGGGGGAGGGGAGCGCAAGGCAATACGAGCAGCAGACGAACTTCAAAAAGGAAGTGCTAAAGCAAGATTCTCAACATTATTATTCCTTTTCCACTGGCAACCAAACGCAAACACACGCCGCAAACCAGTTTGCCTCGGGCGTGAGAAAGGACACCGAGCAAAAGATAATGAAAAACCCCAAAGAATAGGAAACACACACACACACACACACACGCGCGCGCTTGCAAACTGTCCATAAAACGGTGAAGTGCACACACAAAGACAAAAGCTTCAAGCGCACATCAAACGAGGACGATAACTAAAGCAAGTATTTATTGCCGGTTGCACAACGGCGGTTGCGGTGTGCCCGATTGCGGGGACGCCCGGTTGAATGTTGCCAGTCGTCGCCAGGGGACAGATGCGCGTTTTCTGCACCCTCCCTCCCCCCGGACGAGCCCACCCGTTCGTGATGCACTATTTATGTCGTTTCATTTCCGTCCACAAAGCATCGGAAGCAGGAAGCTCGTTAACGGCAGCAGCCAACCAATCATCGTGCAATAACTCCCGATGAAATAACTTCGCTTCGGTCGGGGGGTTTTTTCTCCCCTGGGAGAACGGTATGGGGGAGGCAATAAATGTCACACAAAAACACACACCTACACACACAAAGCGAAACCAACTGTTTGTGGACAGTTGGATGAATTGAATTTTTGCTAGCACGAGTTTTTTATCGATTTTATTGCCCTAAAAATCGGTTTTTGGTTTCATGTTTCTTTTTCCACGTGGGAGCGTGGGAAGAAACAAACCAAAACAGTATCAAGGATTTTCAAACAAACAGAAATTGGAAAGCAACATGATGTAGGAGGGGTTCAAATTAGTCAATCTATAATTTGCACTATTTGCGCGTACTGGGAACCGCTCACCAGACTGAACCAATTTAAAACAACTTTAAAAACTTTAAACGAGTGAGCGAACAAAGCAATTACGCCGCGACGGTGGCAGCAAATACGCAATCGCACCTAGCGCCGCAAACGTCTCGAAAAGAGAAACAACTAGATTAAAAATGCATTAAAAGCACCAGAAGTCGTGGCAAGCAATTTGTCTGCTAAATATAAAACGTTTAAAACTTGTCCCTCCTTGCTTTTACACGAATACCGCACGGCTTCACATGACTGGTGGATTGCGTTCAATTGTGAAGGAAGGGAACAAATTGCTTTGAAACACTACTACTACTACAGTATCAGTTCCACTCGGAAAACTAAACGATGCAACGATGTGAACAGCGAATGCATACGAAACTAGTTTTCAGCAACCCTTTTACCAACTCAAACGAAGCGAACCAATCGAACGCACAAACCGAAAACAAACAAGTTACTGGCTACATTGCATTGCTATTTCCACTTGCACAATTGGACTGAAGCTTCCTTCAGTTCTATTCGGCAACACAAAAACCAGAAAAACCAGCTCTCACGTGCATTCATTTTTGGGCGAAAGTTTTCTGGGGAAGCTTTTAGCGAGCACCAGCACCGGCAGCTAATTTAAATCTGCGCTGCAAAGTGCGAAAAGTAAAAGTGACGGGTTTGTTTTTCACTCCAAACCTGTTTCTTGTTTCATTTTTTTTTATCCTTAAACTTTCTCCTAAAGTTTGCAAAATAGCAAGCAAAAAAACAAAAAAGCACCATGTCGTAAAAACTACAACATTATTTGCCTTTTAGCAGCAGCAGCAGCAGCGGGGCAGGCAAATTAGAAATAAAAATCCGATGCAGCAATAAAGTATTCGTAGAGCCTTTTTCCCCTTCCTACCTTAGCTTTGCTTTGGCAAGCCAATTTTTTCTTCCCACCATTATTAGGTGGAAGCGCGGCATTATGTTATCGTCCAGTTTTTTTATGGTAATTTTCTAAATGACGCGAAAAGAAGTGACCCCAAAGCACCGATCACAGAAAAAAAACACCATCACAACCAGCAAAAGCTCACCCTGGTGACGGTTCATGCCCATTTTTCGCACCCAAAGGCACCGTTGCAGGTGCCCTTCCCTCCGGTCCCCGACAGGGTCACTGTGAATGTGAAGTAAAGTGGCGTGGGAAATAATATGCTAAACTATCACAACATACCATACCGCGCGCTGTGCGCTTGTGTTGTGTAAGGCAGCCGTCCGGCCGTTGTGACGTAAAACGCGGAAAATGGCCAAAGGACATGGAACGGTGCCGCACACGCGAGAGAGCAAAACAAAACAAAAAAAAGCACTCCCTTCCTTGAGCTGGTACGTTGTGCATGGAGCCTCTGCTCGATGGCACCCACCACCATCGTGGAGTGGTTTCTTCAAGACGGAGGCACAACCGGGTGGAACAACTTTGCCCATGAAACACTTGTTGGGCCCTCTGCCCGTTCCGCTTTTACTGGGTGGTGGCACCCCGTAAGTGGTGCTGGTCGATCGTCCCCCTTCGCAAGCCTTTGACCTTGCCTGGTACGCTAATTAAACTTTAGCGTCAGCGATTTCTTTCCATTTCCAGCGTTGGCGCAGCAAGACCAAGATACCTATTTTTAGACCCACAACCCGGGACAGCCGCGATGGAGCGATGAAAGAAACAATGCGTTCACAGGCGTTTAATATACCCTGCCCCCTTCCCTGCTTCACCAATGGAGAAAAAGGGTAACTTGTTTCTCTTTTTCGCTTCGTTTGGCTTCGCAACAGCAGGCTCTAAATTAATCCCTTGCGAAAAATCATTCATTTTTTGTTTTGCTTTGCTCTGTGGCACCGGTAAGATAGTGTTTGGGCCAGGCCGGCCCTCTCGGGAGGGGGAAGAAGGATATTTCGCGCAATCATACACACGCCCCCAACCCGCCGGCTAATACCTTTCGAGGGAAAGTTTTCCGGCCTTGCTCTCTCTCTCTCTCTCTCTCTCTCTCTCTCTCTCGACCCGCTTGCTTGGTGGTGTTCTTTGCATTTTCGAACGATTATTTCGAAACCAACCGTTCGTGCCTTTCCGGCAGGCCAGCCCAGGTGCAGGATCGTTCGCGCTGACGCAAGCAGACCCCAGGCCGGCCCTTTCCAAGAGGCACGACCCTGGGAAAAAAAGACAGCATAACAAAACGCTCCACCGTGCACAGCGACCTCCTCCTCATTTGAGCCATCCGCTGCCACTACTTCAGCCTGATTATTTATTTATTCTGCTCGCGCAAGGGTGTGCTGGGGAATGGGGGGTAGTAAGGTGCGTTTTTGTACGATTGGGACGACATTCCGGGGGAAGATTGTAGGCGCAGGCCAGGTGGGAAAGCTATAAAAAGAAAATCTATGCCACATAACGAGAAAAAGAGAAAGAGTTTGTTGTGAGTGTGTGTGACTACGTTTTGTTTTGTGTTTTGCTCCACTCTCTTCAATCACTAACCGCCGAACCGATTGAACGCGACTCAGTCGAACCATGTGTGTGTGTGCGTTTATGTGGTGCCTGGAAATCACACAAACTGATGTCTTGAGCGAAATACGGATTTTGTGTTGCTGCTGACTTGCCGGACAAATGATGCGCAATTTGGTACCCGTCCTTGTCTCCCAGAGTCCATTGGAGGGAACGTATTGGCTGCGCCCGGGGGAGACATAGATCCAGTAACAAGGAGTGAGTGAGGTCTGACGGAAAACGGACGGAATGGTGAATGCACAAGCACGACCTACACACACTCCAACAGCAAACAACAACATAAAATCTATTTTTAGCCATGCGAAGTGAACTCGACGTTCGATGTGTTCGAATTTTGGCGAAAGCTTTCCAAACCGTGGGGGCCTACAACCGCCCAACGGGGGTCGCTCCCGGTGGAATCGTCAAACGAAGTCAAAAGTCGTCAGAGTCTGGGGCCGAGGGAGTGGGATTGGAGAACGGAAACGTACGGATATGGTCGACCCCAGAGAATCGTTCGAGGCTCGTTAGGGCTGATGGCGCTTGTTTCGCTTTCGATATGGTAAATTCCCTTCCCTTCGTACGAGAAATTGAACACGCGGGGAAAGAAGAAGAAGAAGCGAGGGAGAGAGAGAGAGAGAGAGAGAGAGAGAGCGAGACAGAGCGCGAAAGGAGAGTTCATTTTGATGAGGGTAATCGAATTGGAAAACAAAATGTTTTGCTCGTCCTACCGCCAAACTGCTGTGCCGAACGTTCCATGCCGAAGCGTTTTTGTGCCACCCAGTTGGAAAAGTTAACAGCAAAATAGGAACAGCGCAAACTTATTGCTGCGAAGTTCAAACATGCCCTCGCGTCTCGGGGGATTGTATTCGTTTGTATAATTAATAAATTTTCGAATCAAATATGCTTGGAAATGGAGGCGTGATGTGAGCAAAGCATCAACTCCCAATCATTACCATGCTGCAAGAGTTGACGAAAATTCATTTTTTTAAGGAAGATTAGGCTCATTATAAAATGATGCTAAGAATCTTCTTCTATTTGGCGTACCGTCCTACGCGGACATGCAGGCCTGTATAGGCTTTCGAGACTTAATTCATTACCACGCAGCCGGATAGTCAATCCTTGCTACGGGAGGACGGTCCATTCTGGACTTGAACCCATGACAGGCATGTTATTGAGTCGTTCGAGTTGACGACTATACCACGGGACCGCTCCAAAACGGGACCGCCTATGCGAAAATTATAACATTGATAATTTTATCAAAGTCTAGTATTTTCTCTTGTAACATCATAATTCTGATAAAAATCATTTTAAACATTCGAATTGGAACTTTTATTTCAAAAAGCAAACAACCTTTGATTTCCTGTTTCTAACTCGTGAAACCATAATCCAATTTCTACTTCGAAAAGCTTCACTTATACATAGTTTTCTTTGTTCATCTATTCAACTTACATAATTTCTTGAACTTAAGAGAAAACGCTGAGCATGTCTGTATAAAAAAACGGTCTAATGGAGAAAATCGTACAAAATTCAAATAAACCAAATGTTAAAAATTATCTGAAGCAAACTACTTATACGTCAAAATAACATTGAAGAAAATATGTAAATAAGTAAACAACAGAAAGTAGATACATGAGACAATGAATTGATATTCAAACAACGCACTCGAATCGGGAAAAAGTTGATTAGACCGTTTGTATCACAATTTGTTCGATTTTTTTTATCAAAGTCGTGGATATGTTGATGGGCTAAAATTAATTGAACACCAACACCTTTCTTCTGCCGATAATGAAACCCTCCATTACAACAAGAACAACAACAAATAGGATAAAAATCATTTCACGCTGGCAATGCGAGAAGCCGCACTCAACCCTAGGAACAAACGAAAAACATTATTCCGCGAATTTGAACATTTTTTGTTGCGAATTTGGATGCTCATCAACAACCACAACGGCAGTAAAACGAACAAGAACTGAGAACTTCAGCTCCCTCGTCAACAACAACAACAAAAACAACGTTGATTGCTTTGAAATTATGAGCGTTGGGTTTGTTGTTTCACTGGAAGCGCTGGTTAAGTGAATGTGTGTGTGTGTGCAGTTTAGTCATGGCGTTTTCGAGTTAAGACATTAAATTATGGACGAAACGGTGCTCCAATTCGTCTCGACTACCCAACAATCTCCGGGTAAAAATAACTCCACACACAGACCATCCTCACTACAATCAAACTTACCCCGCCGCCTCGGGTTTTGGTCTGAAATCGTCGCTTCAATTCGGTTTGCACCGGTTCCAGCAACTCTCTTCTATCGCACAGAGCTTCACACCACCGAGTGAGTGAAAGAACCACACCCACAACTACACACTATCAGACACACACACACAGTCACAAAACCGGCAGGCAGCCACCACCAAATGCCGGAACAATCAATGCTTTCCCTTTTTTCCACAGTTTAATGCTTTATTCAGTGCGGCCCGGGCCGAAAATAGCACACCGTGCACAGTCACACAGTTTTCCTCCGTGTTCACCATTTCACACGAAACCGTTCTGGCAGCCCTCCGTTCTGTGTTTTCCCCGCTACCGTACCGGTAACTCTTCCTTTGCCGCGCTCTGTACCGGCATGATCAATATACACAATCATCAAGCCCTTTATTTGAACCTTACCCTCCCGGTGTCGGTTCGGTACTCGGCACTGCTTGGCGTTTTGCTGCGCCCGGTCCGTTGTTCATTTTGCATTCCCGGCCCCCGGCCTTACCAAACCGGGTCCGCGCAAATAGTGCGCGGCGTGAGCACCGCCAGGAAAGAGCGGCCGGCTTCGGCTGCGGAGACCTTTGTTGTGTCTCGTGCCCCCCGGTAAACCCCCGGACTTTCCGCCATCGTTCAATTGTCTTTTGCTGAGAGGTCGGTTAGCTTTTGGCCTTTTTGTTTGGGAAATGGTGGGCTTTACCACTAACGCAGTGCGTTCCAGGGTGCATGCCATGGGGCAATGGCAGGCAGGGGTGTGTGTGTTTTGTGTTTGCGTGAAAAAAAAGTGCCAGCGAGCATGAAATGAAACCCCGACGGGTTTTATTTTTAGCCCCGGAGGTGTATCCTCGGCGCTGATTGTATACGTGTGCGCCAGGACCAGCCGGCGATAGTCGACCATTCGGAACGGCGCAATTTGAAGTGTTTATTTTATTGTTCCGGTACGCTCCGGGTTGAGTCGATGAATGGTATGTAGTATTTATTTCGTTCCTGTTGTAAATTCCACCCTGACTGTGGCTTGAATAGTTGTGGCTCTGAGGATACTTGGCCTAGAGCTGACCCACGGAGTCGGAGCGGAAACAAAACTTCTCCAGAGCCAGAGTCTTGGATTGATTTTGGGCAATGTAATTAATTTAATTACGCACAGACAAACGACCCGGTACCCGTACCGATGGTTCATGTTTCTGTTCTAGCGAACAACCTACCCGTTCTGACAAATAAACCGCAAAGCTTGTAGCTGCCGGTCTCCGTAACATTTGCCCGATAGAAAGCTTCCGAGAAGGACGTCCGAAGAACTGGGCGGGTGGGCCACGACATTCAACCAAGAAAAAGCGACACCGACCTTATTTATCATATTACTTCCACGCAACGGAAAAAAAGTGCCGCAAGATCAATAACTCGTGCGTCGTACATCACGTACCACGGTCCCGGGGCTCGAGCCATCTATGGTCACAGCACAACCGACACGCTTTTCGTCGAATTATTTGAGATGCAAACATCATCATTCTTTCGACGAACGGCTATAAATAAACTTTGCTGCATGAATAAGTGATAAGACGAGCGGCGGGCTAATGATATTCGACCAACGCCACCAGCCCCCCCTGTCCGAGTCCGAGTTTAATGAGTGCAGTTAGCAGGGGCACTCACTACCGGCTGTGATTACTGGGTGGGTCTAATAATTTAATCGGAACTGAATATTTAAAAACTCAATCAAATTAGCCCTAGCTCGGGCACCACTGTGGCTGGTTAGGGTCGGTGATACTTTAGCTATCTCGCAGGTAGCGCTTTCGGGGGAATTTGCATACTATCATAAAACAGTTCTTGTTAATTTGTTAATTCAAGTGAGTGATTTGCGTACTGTGTCAAAAAAATAAGCCTGTCAATATAAAATGAAGCTATTCTTTTTTAATTCTTGTTCAAGATAATGTATAATGGTATTTTTTCTGGGAAATATTAACAATTATTCAGGGTAATTACGTCATTTGACAACTGAATTGATGTTAATATTTATATTAGCTTTTCAGTGAAATGGGAGATCTTTTCATTACTTAAACCATTTGCTACGCTTGGTTTAGAGGACAAAATGTTCTAAGGTAACATTTAGAATGACCTTGGCGTCTGAAAAGTAGCAGTTAAAAAATCCCAAACAACGAAAAATCATGATTATCTTATAAGAAAAAAATCAAATATACAAACAAATATCTTTTAACCATTTTCCTTTAGCATCTGGTGCTAAGGTCTATGTTTACGATCTCCCAATTTAGTTATAAGAAAAAAATGTATAACTTTTAAACAGTGATTAGTTTCTTAACCCAAGGTAAATTTGCTCGAGAATGGTTTTGCATATCTACTCGATTAGTACTTGATACGCCTGACATTGTGGATGTGTCTGTGATCAACTGTGTTGAAACCGCCAAGATATTTGTTTGTTCGTCAATTAGACTTTCTTCTATCGTTGGAAGATGGCGTCTAACTCATTTTACATTCAAAGTTTTGGCTATCGATGAAGAACAAAAGCAAATATTGTGTGACGTTATTTTATAAAAAAATATTTTTTTTAGTATAAAATGGCTACATTGTAATTATAATGATAGGAAACATAATTTCCTTGCGATTCTAGAAGAAAGTAACGAAAAAGCCGCATCACAGATGATTTTGAAGGGCTTTTTCTGAATTCCATTAGACTGGTGCAATTTAAGGCTCCAGTTTAAGGGAAACTGCTTGAATTCCTGATTATTCGAGCTCGAAAATGTGAATTTAGAATAAAAATTGAACTAAACAAAAATCTGGAAAAAGGTTAAACATTCGTGAAAGCAAACGAACCTGCATCCTCTCTTTTAAAACCTTATACCCCTTTGTCATCGCATTGTGAACTTCACCTCTGTGTAACCTTTGCAAACTAACCGCAATCCCCCCAAAAAACGGTACCAAAATCAATTCAAATATGCCACCCAGTTAAAATCGCTTTCGCGCTCTGTTCGACGTCTCTGTGCCCGCAACGGTTCGCATACAACACAGTCTACCTTTACTCGTTCTCCCAAATCCTCCTTTTTGCAAAATCCAAACTCTTTTACTTAAGCTTTTACGCCTTCCAGTACGGATCATTTCACACAATTACACACAGTTAAAGGATTTACTCACGTTCTGCACCGAAGCTGCGCACATCATAAAAGAAATAACATGGCATGTCGAAAAACGAAAAAAACGACGATCACAAAACCTTACCATACCTTAAAAGATACACAAAACCAAAAAAAAAAAAAGATTTTACCTTCTAGTCCCAGCACGGGGTAGTGGGTAGATTATAGCAAGCTTCAGTGTTCACCCAAATTGCAGCTGTACGCGCCTGGACTGACCCTGGGCGGATCCGACCTCTGAGCGCTCCATGGTCGATTAACTCGAAAGTTTGAGTTTCGGATAGAAAGCATTTGCTTTCATGGGATATTTAGCCGGGTTAGGGGATAGAACCAAACCAGACGACGTCGTCCCCTGTTGAACAAAAATCTCGGCCGCTTTGACTCTCGGGCTTTCTTCTATAACTCCCCGGAGTGCGAGCTGCAAAAGCAATGGTCCTAATGGTGTCTTTAAATAGGGGCGAGATAAACGCTGATGTCGTCCGTCATCCAATGGGTGGCGGGGAAAAGCGAAATGTCTCTGGGAAATAAGAAAGACTTGGGAAAGTTAATGAGGCACCGGACGGTTAATGTACGTTGGGCGGAAACTTGTGCGTCCTCTGCCCCGGGGGCCTGTGTCCGGAGGGAGTAATGACAGTACCGCCCTGGAGGAACAGGTCACCTATTTGGAGCAAACAAATGTGTTATTCTCTTTCAGTGCATTAGCAAGTGCAGTATTGATTTTAAATGGAAAGAACGTAATAGTAACTTGAAGACATTAAAGACATTTATATTTGAAAATAATAACAGGCGCTCTTGATCACTTTAATAGTAAAGATGATATTAAAGATCTATGTTTTCATCCCGATAAATAAGTTCAAGAAAAACATCTGCAAACTCTTGTAGTGTCTGTTAAATATAACTCTAAAGACACTGGAAGATAACAACCCTAAACAAACCCAACAACTACCGAGGCGCTTTCAATTGGCTCAAGTATTACCATTTCAATAACTACAAACTACCCAACAAACCTATCGAGCCACCGCTCAATTGGTTCCCATCATCACATATGTGTCCGGAAGTGTCAAAAATCAATTTGTCCCAACGACACTAGCATATGTAGATCGTCGACCAAGTAGGTTAAGTGAAGCCCAATGCTCACAACCATCCCAGCTCGCCCACTCAAGACAATCCCCCTCTGCGGCCAATAGTATTGCCAAAGGATGTTTCCGTTTCGTTTTAATTTTCTCCAACTCAAACTTCTATCGATCTATGACACCCACGCCCAGCCCGGGACAGGCACCGAGGATGGTGCTAAAATGTCACTTACTAAACGACCGGTTTTCCGGGCATGTCATACACTCGACGGCGAGCGATATGGGAAGCTGTGTAATGTCGTTTGTTCTGCTGCTGCTGCTGCTACTGCCACCTGGGCGGGTTAAACTGCAATTGCATTGAACCGTTCCAAAGCGGGGGAGTGAATCCAGTGGCTGCTTCCAGGAAACTGCTTCTCGGCAAGCACACACCAGTTAGCCCACGAGCAAACGATGCGATGGAAAGTTAAGCTCAGTACCGGTTCAGTTCATTTCTGTTCGAAGTTATAGCAATGTTCTGCAATCAATTTTCATTTCTGCTAGCACTCGGAAATGAGATGATGCAGGTGCTCTCTGTGTGTCTTGCAGGTACGGTATTGAGAATACAAAAGTAAGAGCATGCAACAAACACTTTAGTTTCTGCTTTTATAATGTGCATCTTCTTTTTTGTATCTCAATTGAACCAGCAACTGTATTTCCGTCAGCTTTTCCTGTTCACGTGGTCCCCGGGAACGGTCCGATGACAGCCCGTCGTTACTAGGTGTCGTCGGCTGTCGAGGGCAAGAAATTACAACACCTCCGTGCGAACACGGGAAGGGTCCCGGGACCCTCGGGTCGGTTTAATCCCGGTATGACATTTGACCTTCACGCCCGGGATGAAAATTTATCGACCAACAATAAATGGGACGAAGGAACATTTGCATCTTTCACGGTTCCGGATTCATGCTTGCCCTGCGCCCCGAAGGGGATCAATTTCCCGGAAGTGAAGTGACACCCGCAGACGCTCGCCAAACCTCTGTACGATCGCGCGTGTATCGAACGGTGAACCAGGACAGGGGGGAAGTAAATCAACCAACACACGTGCCATGGCAACAAGCACACACATGTACACGCGCGGATACGTTCTGAAGGTTGAACGATCCATGCACATTGACGCCCGCTCGCCGTAATGGTACGAGACAGGCCATGATGAACAGGGCAATCGTGTTTCGTCAAAATCGGTTGGATGAACAACAACAACAACAACAACAAAAACCGGCGTGTGGTACTTACCGGTTTCCGTGCAGAGCCCGTCGCGTCGCAGTAACATAAAAGCGCTCATCTTTCTTCGCAGCGAAAAACAAACCCAGCACGAGCAGGGAGCCATCGTTCACAAAAAGGCATGCCTGGAAGCAATTTGCTAGGCCTGCACGGCCACCCCACCAAACGAACGGCACGAACGGGCTACGTAAAAAAAAAGGTAAAGCAATGCGGGTAAAGCCCACACACCCTCACCATTGTTTGTCACGTGAAATGTGTGCGTTCGCTACTGCTCTAAACCTCACGCGAAAAAGGTGAAAAAAAACCTCGATCCCAAAAATTGTTCAACGCGCCGGGAACCAAATTCTTGGAAGGATCCGGTGTGAAGCGCCCGAAAATTTATCTGCCATGGTTGAGTTTCATCAGCCGCCATCGCTAACAAGGTGTACGCGTGATGCGATGATGGAAAATTGGATTTAGCTTCACTATCAATCTACAGCAAGCTGCTCGTATTTTTTATTGCGTTTTGAGATTTTCACTGCGCCTTTGATTAATATGCAACTCCGTGAAATGTAAACTTGCTGCTCCATTATGGTACCAAACTGCGCAGTGGATCATTTGGATTGCTTTCGTAGCGAATCAGCGCTGCAAATGCAGACGTTTTAGCCATCGATGGAAATTAAATCATTCTCCGGCGGACGCATTCTTGTTGAAAATTATCATCTGAACACGAAGCTTACTACTAAATGCTACAAAGAATGAGAGAAAATAGTAATGAAAAGTGGTCACTGAGTGGTTAATTGATGGTGTACCACGGTAACAAATACAGCCAATCGAAAAAAACTAATTGAATAAATAAGAAATATTCTGAATTGGTAACAGTGGAAGGCAGCTGTAAAGTCGTTTTTAAATCAATCTTCAATCTTAGTGGTTTCAATGTTACTAGACGCAACGATTGGATTTCGGTGTTAAAATTTTTAAAACACAATAAGATTTTTTCTAACAAATAAAGTTAATTTTTCTTTTTTTTACGGAATGTTAAGTGTTGCCACGGGTTAGTTGAGTTGCTGTTACACAATTTTTATAGCTGTTAAAGTTGGTCTGTTTTTCATTGGATACCAAAATCAATACCGAGGCTTTGACAGTAAGAAAATATGAAAGAATGGATTTTTTATTCCAATTGGTTTTCTGATTTTACAATGAAAGATAAATGTCATATTCTGAGGCACTTAGTACTCGTTACGTTACATAAAAAAATACTACAGCTTATTCAGTAACAAAGTTACAGTTCATTAAATCGAATGGAGCGTTACAATATGATTTAAATTAATTCATTTGATAGTATTGCTGGTAATCATTTTGTCCCTTGTTTCTTTACTGGAACCAAACAAGTTTGGTATTAGAATTATGTGCGAAATATATCGATTTTTCATATATTTCTCAGGCCTGATACTTAAATATAATTATGGTTTAGAAATCAAAACTAATTGTTTGGTGCTTTGTACTGTAATACTGAATGCAGAAGAATGCGAGGAAAATTTTAAAATTTACATTGGATTACAAGTTTATTTCACACCTGCTCAGTTTATATCGGTGTTGCTCTCTTGATATGAAATTATCCCATTAAGAATCACGTACGCCTCAAAAGCATAATTTTTAGCTTGATTCTACTGACATCTAAAGCTGCACATTAAATGCAAAATCAAATCCACTTGCAGCGGATGACGTAACACACAGCCCACAGCAATGTATTAAAATCATTTTCCATAAGAATGCATTCAATATCAGTACCGTATCCAGCGCTTCGGTGCAAAGATGGACAAAAGAGCAGAGCACTTTTACCAAACCCGAGCACCTCTTCCGCCCCGTGCCCATCGCGTCCGAAGCTTGACCGAAGCTGAAAAACAACAACTTTCCCATCTGTCACAGCACGAGCGCGAACGATCCGATTGTTGTTCCACCACCTACCTACTACTCTCCCCGTCTTCGGACTGATACTTATGACTTTATCAAACCCTGCCCTGAAAATATCCTCCCGCCGTCCCAGAAGCGGAACTCGAAACCGGATGCCACAAATAAAACAACATGTAGCGGGAGCTTCCCCCATCGACTCAAGCAGCGGCCGCAGCGGTAGCACACATGAACGAACGGAGCGAAAAAAACGGGATGATTCACGTGCGGCTGGTTCATCCCAGGAAAATCTAATAACCAGCAGAAAATAGAGGCCCCACATTCGCCCATTCGCCCCAAAACTATGACTACCAACAAACAGCAAACTCAAAAATGGGTGGCATGGTTTTCGGTGGGTAGGAGGGGGGGGAGGTGCAAATGTCACCATTTTTCACCCCCCTCCCGTCATGGGTGCAAGAAGTTCCAAAACACCCCACTTTCTCACCATATGTGCCGGGCGGGAAAGGTGTTTTCTCCTTCCCGTTTGTGCCGTGAGCTCGAAAGTTCCCACGAGGTCTTTGACTTCCCGGGCGGGTATCTAGTGCGCTACTTCACCACACCCAGCGCACACACCCTCTCTCTCTCTCCCTCTCTCTCTCCCTCTCTCTCTGCAAACCACACTTCAGCAGTTGTTGTTGAAGAAACACCGGAAAATCACCTGCCAGCGGCGCTACACTTTACGATGCGCCGACATTACGACACCGTCCCGAGAGATAGCTGTGGGAGAGGGAAGCAACATTGAAAAAAAAACCCTCTACAGCAGCACCAAGACACCGGGTAACGCTTCTGAACGCTGCTGAAAACCAAACCCGGAAAAGCTACAAACATCGCACCGAAGGCGCCTTGCTGGTGGCTTCAATTCACCCGCCCCAATCCGTACACCATACTCTCTCCCACACACACACACACACACACACACTCGGGGAGATTTGCACGGTGCAACGATGACGAAACGGTTTTGCACACTGCACACATACACACCGTGCAGCAGCAGCAGCAGTAACTCGGCAACAAAACCAGCCAAGAAGTACCCTGAGCGTACCGAAAAACGGTTACGCAAACAAACCACTCACACACACACTCACACACACACACATGCGCACATCGTATTGGGACGCAAAAATATGTCCCATTCCCAACCTCGCCAGAACATTCTTGGCGGAAGCCACCAACAGCGACGCGCTAACGTCTTCGTTGTAGCGGTGACGACAAAAGCGCGACCGCACACCGATGACGACACAGCGACAGCGTTTGAGAGAGAGAGAGAGAGAGTGCGAGAGGGGGATGAAAAATACATCCTCAAAGGGCGGATACGCTGTCGACACGACGGAACGGTTTCGGTTTTGGGATCGCTTTCCCCCCCAGACGAGGGGAGGGGAGATTATTGAAAACGCGCGGAAACGGAGGCAAAGGAGCAAATGAAACAGCACACAGACACACACAAATAGAGCTGGCAAAAAGGGAGAAGCAAAAACACACACACACACAGTGCAATGCAATCTAGAAGTATGCCCGGTTTGGTGGGAGAATCAAACCACGTGGTGGGTGGGGGGAGCAGCAGCAGCTTCCGAATCATAATAATAAAAAAAAAGAACAGAAAATCCGGGACGCAATCGCTCTGGCGCCACACGGTCCAGACAAATTGGGGTGGCTGATGTATCATTTGATTTGTTTTTCCACCCCCGCACCAAACGCCGAATCCGCAATCCGGAATCCGCTCCCCGGTGCTTTCGGTAGGTGGGCGGGTGTGTGGGTGGGTGTTGGTGGTTGGGAAAGCTCGGCGACGGCGTTTGGCTTGGGCACTTGGCACCGATATTTTTACCACACACTTTGGCGAATATACTTTGCGCCCACACAAACACACACACACACATACACATTGTACCGACGACACCTTCCTGTGTGTCCCCCGCCAGCTTTCCACACACGGTCGTCTTAAAGTTGTATGGGGAAGAGAAAAAAATGCGTTTGAGCGTAAGGAGCGAGCTAAGCTTAGCGGAGCAGCAGCAACTGCTGGCCATTTTCACGCATTTCCCACCAACCCACCCACCCAAGACGCAAGGCGGGTGGCGAGAAAGAGTAGAAAACACACACACACACTAACAGAGAACAACAAAAAAACGTCACAGGGTAGCAAAGATCAATGCAGCTTAGGAGAAAGTTCGGAAAGTTGGCAAACGGTCCCGCGCCAAAGGCGCTCCGAATAAACATCCCGCGATCATGCCGGGGCTGGCACGCCGGGAAGAGGGCGAGCGATTTTTTTAATCCCCCCCCCCTCCCAAGCTTCCCTTCTCTTGTACTCAACACCCACTACATACCGAGTGGTAGAAGTAAGCTTATTGATGGCCACGTCTTGCCCGGTCCCGGGCCAATGTTTGCCACAAAGTGATGCTGATTCTGGTAGCGCTGGAGGGAGTGGTGCACATTTAAAGCGCGCACTTTGGCGTACAAACCACCCTTGTTTGTGCGTCAATCCTCCACCGGCGGAGAAGGAGCAAGCGCGGTGCGCATTGGGCGCACGTATTACATGAAGAAGTACAATGATTTGCGCTACTGTTTTTTTGCGTTGCGTTGCTTGCTTCCAAACTATCAAAGAACCGTTCCCCGTGGTGGATGTTTACCAATGTGTGTGAGTGTGTGTGTCTGTGTTCGATTGGATCGAATAAAAATTCGAACTACCGATAACTTCGTTGCTAGAGCCTTTGCCTTTGGGTCGTCCTGGAAGCACCACGCACACACGGACACAGTTTGAGCTCATTTTTAAATTGGTCTTATTTTGCTGCATATCTCAGCGAAAAATCTGAGGGGCAAGGGGAATTTGAAAGTTAAAAATATGCTCGTTTCATAGTTGTTGAAAGTGTGTGTTTGCGGACGCCGAACGTCTAAAGACGACTGTCGACAGGATTTGAGATGAATGAAAATCAACCTTTAAAGATTCAACCTCCGGCAACTGATTATAATTCGTATGGAATTATTTTCCCATAATCCACCAATCATCCCTTCCCACAACCAATTGATGATGGCACACTCTCACGTACACACACACACGTACAGGCGCGCATGAATCCATTTGCCCCCAATCCAGTCTCCATCGGGCGGGTTGATTTGCTGAGATTGAGCGAACATGACAAATCATGACGTGCGTGTGATGCCTCGGTCCATCGCAATCAATCATCTTTTCCGCTTCATCTGCTGGTTGGGATGGATCAGAAGCTGCCACCAAATCGAAGTGAGCCGCTGGCGGTGGTTCTCTTTTTTTTCTCTCCTAATCCATCCCCCCTCCCCCTCCCCCACCTCTCAGTCGATGACGTCTGACGAATGGCGGGCAACCCAGTGCGGAGCGGGCTTCAACAGTGCCATCGTCGGGAGAAGCGCTCCATCATCTTGGCTGTCTTGTAGTCCAGTTCCCAGTTCGTCGGCTTAAGATTTCGTTCAAATGATTAGCCCCCGTTCCGGTTTGGGTTGATTTCCACTACACTCCCCCCACCCCCTTCCTTCCCACGCTGGCAAGTATTGCGCCTATTGGAAGGAGAAGGAAACCTTGCGATCGAATTAATTGGATTGGACAGAGCACAGGCCGGCGTCGCAGTGCCATTGACCGGGCCGCTCGCAATCGGAAAGTAATATCGGGGCGCGGGAATTAAATGACGTACGCCGGTCTATTTCATCCCGGCATGTTTCCTTTTGCCCTACGATTCATGTTGCTTTTTTTGGGACACTAGAGGGACAGCCTGGGGGTAGAACATTTACTTTCCACTTGGATGCCGCTCAACACACCACGTGTACATACGATCTAGCTTTGGTAGAAAGTCGGACATGGGGGGGAAGGTTTCCAAAGTTTCCAATGCGATGGTGAAGGTGGGCGATAGCATGACCGAGGGCGAGGATTGACGGAATGGTTTCGATTTCAGTGACGTATGTTGGAACCGATGGTTGTGCAGGTAATAGTGTGACGTCAGAAAATTGACCCAAAGGCTAGAAATAGTTATTGTTAGCATAATCTGCGTATACATTCTAGACATTGAGGAATGAGGGACGTATTTTCCTTTCAAGTAAGCATTCTTAAAACTGAAGCTAGAGCCGTAAAAAGGAGTTTTTTTTTGAAAGCTTATTAGAATAGCGTGTCTTGAAAATGAATTTTAATTGATATTCTACGAGTAAAACAAAAATAAATTGGAGAGGATAAATGAGAGCTTCAGTGCAGTTATTTCAACGAAGGTAATTGAAGATGCGTCAATGGGTTTTATTGACCTTATTCTGGATACAAAATTTCGAATATGTATTCTCATCTTCATTTCTGATTCCTTAATAATATTAAAACATTTTATATCCTGCTAAGGAAATGTCTTTAAGTGATGCAATCTTCAAAAGTCATGAGTTCAGTGTGATTTTAGCAATAGAGGGTTTCACCGTTCCGATAAGTTAAAAGTGTAATAACTCGTTTAATGTCGCAAAAGAGGCACAAACTAATGTTTGTCAGATAAATGCTGTTTTTACTCTCTTGTCCAAATCCTTAATGGAGGTCCCTAAAACCATAGATGTTAGGTGTCAGTGAAATGTCAGTTTGATCATCCCAGTAGATGAATATTTCTAGATTGTAATTTCAGCTAACTTATTTCTTCACATCGAACTAAGGCCTCTTTAGCTCTTTAATTTAGAGCTAATCATTTAACAACATACCTATGACCTTTAACCTATGATATGACTAGGATTCATCCTATGACAAAATTTCGCGTGGACCAAGCTCTTCCATGCATATCCAGGACAGCAAATTCCGCAGGACCAAGCAGTCTGCTACCTTATTGATAGCCATGTTGCCTCAAATTAAAAAATATGCATGAAATCGCATCTTTCGTACTAAACAGTTTTGTAAAATCTGTAAACGTTTTTCACGGTAAAGGCTTATATAGTGTTAGCAATAAAAAAGCCATCTTTGAGGATGTTTGCAAGAGACTATAGCTGAAACAAATGGCTACAAGACCAATATTGTATCCATTTTAGCAACTTTTTGCCTTGGCTAGCAGACAGTGCTTAAAAATAAACAATTTAATTGAGCATACAGTGCCAAATGACTTTAATTAGCTTTTAAAACGATGCATTCTAGGCATCTACTTCCTTTTTTTTCTTTTACCGCACGCCTCGACCTTGGCTAGAAAGTTGACGTTCGAGGTACCAACAACATTGCGGCGGCTTCTATCTACCTATCTTCCCGAACAACCATTAATATCAGTTAGAGAAACCCGTGAAGCTTAACGTTGTTTTCTCTTGGTTAGTTCATTTTTTTTTGTTCTCTCCACTGTGCACTCTTCTGCAACAGTTCTCTCTATGTTTATGGGCCACCTGGGTTTGTGTGTGTGTGTGTGTGTGTGTGTGTGTGTGAGCTTCTAGAGCACAGAAGACAGGTTGAAACCAAACGGCCACCCATGCACTCTGCCACCGCACGGCCTCGGCACAGGAAGTGATCCCAACTTTTGCCCGAGCCAAACCAGCACGACACTAACCTCCCCCCATCATTGCGGCTATCCCGTTTACGGTCACCATGGTGAAAAGGTGTGGTTAGTCCTGATGGACCCCGACCCATCAGCAGTTTGCCGTTCCCCTTTACCCCGGTTGTGCCCGGTGTGGGAGGTCATGCTGTGCGTATTTCGTTCCACAGAAACAGCCATTCCCCGGAAACAGCGAAACGAGAAACAAATGGAAAAGAAGGCAAGAAACGCAAAAACTTCCCCACAAAACTAAGCGACTTTCCTCGGTGGGATAGGGACAAGGTGCACGATGAATCACGGGACGCAAGAAAAATGTGTTTGTGTGTGAGTGTGTGTATGGGTGGCACCTTCCAGATGACAGCCGCCTCCGGAGGACGGTACCGCGACGGTGGGCAGCACTATGAAACCATAAATTTTCATAACAAGTCCGGGCGCGCTTACTGCGGCGTATCCTTCATGACGGTACCCCTTGCCTGGGTACGTCCGGTTGTGCACCGTCCAGTTTCTTGTTCGTCCAGTGCGCGGGCGCTTTGAACGTTTCTTTGTTGTCTCGCCGTCGTACAACGATTAGCTTAAAGCTGGTCGCACCAGTCGCACTTGGCTTTGCCGGGGTGGGGGCCAACACAACAACAGCAGGGACGGGAGAGTGACAAAAACAACGCAAAAAAAGGCATCGCCTGTTCCCGGAATGCAACAATAAAGCTACACCCAGTACCCCTTTTGATTGCTACCCCTTTTGATTGCTGTTCTTCCCGGTCTCTCACACTCACAGCTGTGCCGACCTCGCTCGCACGCATATGCACAGGTTAATTAAAACTAACGCCGCACACTAATTAATACTCGTCGGGTTTCCAACAGCTTCGGCGTTCCGGAGCGACCATGGAAGAGGAAAACCACGCTTCGCAACCAATTGCTCATTACCGAGTTCTACTTATTCTACCCTGCCACCACCTTCCGAGTGCGCTGGCACAGGTGATTGAGCGTATTTTTTGTATTGTTGTGAAATTTAAAACAAGCTTATTTTTTATTGCTGCTTTCGATGTTTGACACATCCTAGCGTTTATTCGCTCCAAGAAAACCAACCAATCGACCACGGCCGCTTTCAGCGTATTCCCAGCGGTTTCAGGGGAAACTCGCTAATGGTTTCAAGGAAGTGGCAGCGCAAGGCAAATGTCACCCAGACAGGGGAACAAAAGGTCTAATCCGGCCAGGCTCGATGGCTCGATTCTTAACCTTCAGGCGGCTACTCATGCTGCAGCGGGAATTGTAAATTGGTTAAAACAAACAAAGGAATTAAATTGAATGTGAAGCGCTGAGTTTGCAGAGCTGTGGCGAAGGTTGAAGAGGAGAGGAGGAGTTCTCCTCGAAGTACATTTAATGGAATTGCCGAGTTTACCGAGTCACTTTGCGGACGATGTAAACTGCACAATTCCTGGCATTCGAGATGTTTTGCTTTTCCTTTGCTTTTGTTTTCCATTACAATGTATTGTTTTTCTTTAAAGGACGTTCAGTATTGTTCCGATATCAGACCTGATTGTTTTTTTGAGCTGGTATTAAATTGTTAATTTTATTACTATTATATATTACTATTACTATTTTTATCTAATAAAGAGACAGTTTGGTACTTTGAAAATAACTAAATAAAGTAATACAAAACAATCGAAAACGTTGTTACCCAAATGTTTTACTGTAAGTTATTGTAATTGTTCTCCTTCTTCTTGTATTTAGCGTATCGTCCTACGCGAATCTGCAGGCGTATGAAGGCTTTCGAGACTTAGTTCATTACCACGCAGCCAGATTGTCAATGCTTGCAACAGGGGTGACGGTCCTTTCTAAAGTTTGAACCTATGACGGGCATGTTATTGAGTCGTACGAGTTAACAACTGACTCAGCAATAAAAATTAATATTGCAATCATTAAAAACAGTAACGATTGTGAAAGATGTATCCTTTCCAAAGTAGTAATACTTAAATTCGGCAATCAGTATTTAGTACTGTCTTATCAAATTCAATTTGAAACAAACGAAAATGTAATGTGAAGATTTACCGATCTGTAATAAATTGTGCTGATGGACAACAATTGGCTTAAATGATTTAAAATTATGCCTTTTAATATACAAAGCAATCAGCTTATGTCGATGCTACGACATACAAAGCAATATTTTGACAAAAAATATCATAAAGGTGACTATGAAACTGTAACTGTAGCTGTACAGCTGTAGCTGCAGCTGTAACTTTTTTTTAACAAATACTTTACCTACTAAAACGCTCGTAAAAAATCCACACTGCAAAAGACCAACGGAGCAAGCAAGCATGCAGCGTAAAATTAGAAAATGTCACCCGTGGTTAACCAACCGCTAGCGGGGAACAGTAGGAAAATTAATCCCTTACCACCCGTATCACCTACCCACGGGCTCGTACACATATACAGCCTGCTTTCCAGGAAAAAACGACGCTAAAACGACAAGGTAAAAGAATGTCTGCTGGATGAAAAAAGCTCTTCATCGAAGCTAAACGCTTCCACGAAATTCGTTGCACCCCATCACCACCAGTGCCGGTTGTTTGCGTCGTGCTGGGTGCCGGGTTGAGTTTGATTGGTAATTGTTGCAGCATTTGTCGCCCATTCTCGGCTCGTTCTCATTTCTGGGTCGCTTGTGTATGTGTGACTATGTGTGTCTGCTTTTTTTAATTGCTCATTCGGTCCTTGTTGCAGACGCTGTGCTTCGACGCTAACGAAGCAGTTTATAGCCATAATTGTTCGTCCATTACGCATCCATTTTCACAGCGCAAAAATCGCCAGAAGTGAACTCCTATGAAGCACTGCTAGCGAGCCAGAATACATTTAATGGCCATTTGCACTGGCAGCACAGGGCGTCGAAGGAGCGCGTAGGAGTTATGCGCCAGTTTGAAGGTGGCAAATTTGAAATTGACCAGCGCGCAGCGTTGCCACCGTGGGAATCAAAACACTCTAACATATGTGAGTGTGTGGGACAATGGTGTGTTCGCGTGCATGTGTGTGTGTGGGCAACTTTCCGATTGTGCACATACATAAAGGGTAACATAATGGCGAAAAGTGAAATGGTCTGCGAAGATAAATGCATCGCAGACGACGCCAATCGGTCCGCGCTCGCGCGCCCAGTGCACAGAACTGGAGCACTGAACCCTGCGTCGCCGACCCGGGGCCAAAGCGGAAGCAAAATATGTGCCACATCGAGGAGCAACACATGGACCGAACCGGGCGCGGTGATGCAATCCATCCACCGTGATTTCACACGATCCCTCCTCCGTCTGCTCCCGCTCCGGTGGCATTTTCGGCGCCTTCGGTAGCCGTTCCGCTTCGCACAGTGGAGGCAATAAGAAGCAAGCAGGTATTATGGAAGGTGGAATGAGGGAGGAGGGAAGGAGTGCTGTACAACTTTGGTTGACTTGGTTTGAGATGTTTCTGCGTGGGACAAAGTTTTCTGCAAAGTCGATAAATTAGGAAAGATCCTTCCGACAGCTTTACCGGCCAGAGCTTCTGCCCCGAAAACGCTCGCTCGATAGTGTTTTGGGCGAAATATGGAATTTAAAAGCGAGTGAGTTATAGAAGCGATCGGGACTAATATGTATGTGTGTGTGAGTGTGAGTGTGGGAAGGCAAAAGGGATTCGCCACTGTAAATGGAATCGCCCCGAAAATCGCCAATCTTGTCGAACGATAAACGTCCACCATTGTGTTCGTTTTGGGGGGCACAGTGAGGGTGGCAGCAGAGGGCGAGGCGAGGTGGTCCTGCACGTCGTCTACCATAAATCTTGGCCGCGCTAGCCAGCAGGGATTTGATGCTGTCGAAGTTAGAGATCACTTTAGTCTTTTTTCTGTTGTTCTTGTTGCTGCTGTTATCTTTTCAACTTCCAAAGAAGGTTCATAAATAATTCGATACCGTCGTTAAGCAGCGATAGCTATTTTCTGTACCTAATTGAACCGCCGTTCCGCTTCAGGCAATACTCCGGTTACCACTTTGGCGCGTGATGTATTATGAAATTGAAGTCTTCTAGAAGATAAAGTTTGATTCTCTAAGCTGTTGTGGTTTTGGACAGTTTTTTTTTTTAAATTGGCTGTATTGTTTAATATTATTTGAAATCTTTATATAACTTTAATATACACTTTGAAGGAATACGTGTAATGTTTCATCACGAATATAAATTTTTACAATATTGATAATTGTTAAATCTTATGCGAAGTCCTAAGCCCTAAAAGTAACTCAATTTGCCATATAGATCCAAACAAACGAGTAGCACAGCAATAACATTAATAAGCGTTATAAATTAAATTTGTATTATAGTATTTATGTGTAAGCCAAAGCATATCAAACTTAAAAAATATTATTAATTCTGAGGAGTCATTTAAATGTTAAACATTTCTAAAATATAAACAAAACACATTAATTGATAGGTTTGGCTGGCAGATGAGTCTTCTAAAAACTTGCTAAAACTCATCGTTTTTTCTCTCATTTCTTCACCAAACTCTCCACTTTTTCTTCCCATGTGCTACGTCTTCACCGTACCGTTCATCAAAATTCATGCTGTCGATATTTAAATATCAATAAAATATGCAAATAATTATCTCCCGGCACCCACAACCAATGCGGGGAGGAGTGCAGGCAAGCTAACAGGCTGCTCAGGGGCGTTCCTCTTCGATTTGGCCCATGTGTATTGGGTGTATCGTGTCGGGCGAGAAGGGCAGGTAAATTGGTTGGCTGATCGTCGAAGCATGTTGTGCCGATAGCCGTTCAACAGCTCGCCCATTGTTCGATGCTAACAGCTGTGTCGAGGGAGCTATTTAAAGCGAACAAAGCGGGCGTATTATACACTTGAGCGCAGCACTTCACTCCGATGTTTATTAGTAGATTATGTGGAAAACAGCATGCCAATAAAAGCTGCACTACGTGGTACGGAAAGTGCAGCTTTTATTAGATAGAGTGAAATTCTTCCTTTTTTCTGTATTGTTTTGCTTCGATTTAGAGTAATTGCATACAGCAGTTTTCAAAATCTCAAGTGTTTTTGTGCGTCTTGAAACTGCTCTGAAACGTTCGTTCTCCAATCCCTTTGCTGTGATGAGTTAAGCTCTCAAAGACATGATTTCGGTATTCAATTAAAATTAAACAACCCTTTTCCTTGCCCCAACTCACACCAAACAGGCTTTACAGGCTGCTGGCAGCTTCTTTATCGGAGTCGAAGCACGGAATTGATTAATTTCGACCACCAATCGATCGAACGCTTTCATCGGGCACCCTTCATAAATCACAGCCGACTCGATCACGTTCCACTGCCGCTGTCTCTCGCTGCCCGCCACAGAGCCAGACTCACCGAAACGGTATCGAAATGGAAAATTATTAATTCCCTTGCGTACTCCCCTTCAACCCTACTTTCCTCTACTACAAGCGATACAGGACCAAGGTGGAGGTCGCCATACAAAGGGAAAGGGATACAATAGGCGTGCCGGCGTGCACGGCTAGTACGGCACGAACCCGGCTCGGGGCGGGCTTGCAAGAAAATGGAAGTCTGCCAGCACAAAAATCGTCACGTCGCAGCATAAATACTGGCATGCAAAAGGGACTTTCAGATTGAAAGCCTTTCCCCCTGTGCTGCCCTGGCTAGACTGCCGAGGCTTCGCCGTGCCAACCGAGAGAGCATCGCCCACTGGCAAGCCTTTCCTTTCGTTGCCACAGTTACCTGTGTCGCACCGCTGTAGGGCTGAGTGTGTTAGTCAAGCGACACAAGAAGCCCGCTGCAGGCCATCGTTTGCTTATCTTTTGCGTCTGATCGGCACATTTAGGAAAATTGATTTCTTCCACCCGCCCACACACACACACACACTAGAATGGGAAGAACGCCTTCCTTATTTTTGCTGTCTCGCACCACTGCCCCTACCATCGTCGTCAAAACAATTTACATAAAAAAGCAACTCTTTCGTGCCAACTGCGCTTTAGTTGTCTGCCGATTTATTTAAGCTGCTTTTTTGCTGTCCCCTTGTTGTCTGGTTTTACTGGTGTTATAAGGCAAATATGTATTATAAGCTACAGTCTGCATGTAGAATGAAATAAACAGCTTTGGGGTGATACGATCTTAAGCCATCCCTAAACACTCATTTTATTTTTGCTAAGTACCATTTTTTTGGTAGATTGTTGATAAAATTGTATTTGACGTAGTAATCTAAACACCACCCGCTTCTCTTCCTTCCCGTTACAGAATGTCCACCCGCGATGGATGGTATGGAGCGCTTTGCCTGTCCCACGCCAGATCGGCAGGGCCGGTACCGATGTATAGACGATCACGTGCTGTGCGACGGTTTCATCGACTGTCCTGAGGGCGAAGACGAGGACAGGCAGGCCTGCATGTTCTACAAAACGGTAAGTTTGATTGTAGCACTAATGGACGGTGTAGCATATTTGTTTCTAAAAGTGGAATCATGCTAGCCAACATCAACATATTAAGCGAAGCCAGCGTACTCTACCAGAACGTTATGTTGTCAATTGCACATGCCAATGCGCGATGTAAGCGAACGAGAGACCGACTAGGCGCCTCCACCTGCAATGAGCGATGGAGAAGCCTGGTGTTTCATGAAGTATTGCCGAGAATTTGCACATTGAAAAGATAATACCGTTTATAAATCATCTCCATCAGGCTTAATTTTGAGCACTTTTTCGGAATGCAAACAATGCGAATGCTCTCAACACAAATAACATGTCCCCTGCTGGGTGGAATCTTATCCATCACACAAATCCCACGTAATAGAACGGATTATAGTTGTCTGTGTACTTCAGACTAGTCCTCGTACCAAACACACACACACATACACACACACAGTGTGAACAAATTGGAGTGTGGCATGCTACAGCTTTTCTTAAGATACCTTTGTTTTTCCAGCTAGAAATGTGAATTCCTACGCCTCGTTTTGTGTGAAAAATGAGCATTTAAGTTGAAATATGCGGAGGCTTTCTCACTGGTAGATGGTAAAGAAACGTTCCTTAGCTGTCTATCAAACATTCTCACACCAAACCATTCCATTCCCCATAGCTCGTTTATTATCTTCGCTTGAAATAAAACACTACACAAGCCTGAGTAACCCAGACTATCCCGAAAATGTGTGCTGCATGCTAACCGATCGAACCATTTCTGCTCCCTTTTTACAGACGAAAGCGCATCTCGACGTATTAGCGGACGCCTTATTGAGATGGGCTCGTGGCCGTTAAACTGTACATTTCACATAGCTCTTGCAAAGTCACGCTGTACTAGTGCTAGATTGAGAAAGTGTAAAGTGAAAGAGAAAGAGACAGAGACAATTGTTTAGTGAAAAGCAAACAGACAGGACAGGAAAGAGAGAAAGATTACAGACAAAACCACAACACAGTTTCAGGCACACTTCGTAACAGATGCTATTTTAAATTGAGAGCAGAAGAAGAAATAAAACATCCACCAACGAAATAAAAGAAAAAACTACTAGGCACAATGTCCCGGCAAAAGTCCAACAGAGGGAATGAGAAAAAAAAACATACCGTACTACGAAAAGGATAGGACAGGAAATGAGAACGGAGAAATCGTTACACGTTCTCTCACATCCTTACCAAACAAACAGGCGTTGCGTTGTAAGAGTGGCAAAGAAGAGAAAAAAAAGATAAAGTTGTAAAAATAGGTTTGAAGCAAATCTGTACATATTGAACAAGAGGAATCGAGAAAACGCAACGCAATGTCACTGTAACATGTTCATAGCCCTTTGCTGGGCAGTAAACAAAACAAAAAAGAACAAAACACTTCTACAGTCCTGGACTAAACAACTGCACTAAGATGTGAATGGAAGTGAAGTAGGGAGGGAAAACAAAAACAAGTCAAAACTCAAAGACAGCAGAAGACAGAGAAATCTTACTATATATATATATATATATACATAGATCTATATACAAAACATATATTTACCTACTAAGAAATTAGTGTGTAAAAACAAAACATCGGCACAGATAAACAGAATCGTTCCGTACTTCATATGATGAGTGTGGGTGGCAGTGAAGGAATGAATGTGCAGTCTAATGGCTGAGCGAATTTAATTCGATGTGAAGGCTGTTGACGAATGTATGGCCGGACGATGACGTAGGAGTCGGATGAGCGAGTGTACATTGCAAAGGTGGATAGTTATACGAAGCGTTGAAAGGGAAAAGGTGTGCTAAAGCGGTGCGGAAAGTTCAGTAACACGAGATACGAAAGCCAATACAAAGATAAGCCGTCAAAGCAAAGCAAAACCAAAACAATGAAGAAGGCGAAGAAGAAAACTAATACTCTTAAATTGAGAAACAAAAACCCCTTCAACACACGCTACACACGTTTCACACATTTTCACACACACACACATCAGTACCCGTTCAAACACTACACTCAAACATTAATACAGATCATGTAGGTAAATAGGTGTATGAAATGTATGTACATTTTTTTCTTCTTCACTGTAAAAATAACAACAATAACAACAACAACAACAATCAAAACAAACTGTAAACAGTCCCCAACCAGCAGATAGTGAAACCAGAAAGAGCGACTTTTAGTTTAGTAGGTGGGCGCGTTTTGGGTTAAGTGTATCCCTTGTCGTGTCTAAATTGTTTAAGCCCATCGTTTGATTGCAGGATTCATTTCTGTTTTTTTTTTGCATCCAACGTAAATCCCATTGTGGAACAGAGAACGAGAGAAAAACAGGCTAATTTCATGTGTAAGCCAACAGCTCAACCAAACAACCATTGCAAACGTTTTATCTAAGGGATACACATGTCCACCTAAAACCATCCTCGTGTTTCAACCTCAATCACACACACACACACATACAAACACATAACATGAACATCGTCATCATCACACAGACACTTGTGGAGGGAAACTATTCTCATGGACAAGGCAGCTATATTATTGTATAGATAAGTCAGGAGTTTAAGAAACCAACCAATAAGAGCAACACAAACATGTAAACTCTTTAACTAGATCCTTATAATGCTAGATACCGTTGCCGGTGTAAGTGAACGATACAAGGAGGTTGCAATGGTGGAGGCTACAGCCCGGCCCAAACACCCGACGAGAGTAGTGAACAGCTGGTGGTTTGGGTCGAAACATAAAGGCTGTACGACCCGGAGGCCGTCCGGGTTGACGATTAAATCGCACGAAACCATACACACACACGAACGTCCGGAGCGGGAGCACGAAGTGTGCCAGAGCTAACGAAAAACAATGAAGAGCAACAAAAACACACAAGAAAACAAACAACTATGACTGAATGATATCAATATTTCTAATCGACCATCAGTGAAAACGCACGCGCACACCCACTTGTACACTGGAAAATATTTTTTTTTTCCTTTTTTTAGTTTGATTTATTTTTTTACTTGAAATACTTTTTGAGCGTAGCCTGAGTATCTTTCTTATTTATCAAATGTTCTGTTAAAGTAACTTTATTTATTTCATTTACACTGAACACTGATGTTTTTGCTTATGTACTTTCATTTTATTTATTATTTATTTATTATTTATTTATGTCTAATTAATTCAAACGCACTAAAAAGCAAACACATGTGTACGTGCGTGTGCAAGTGTGTGCGCGCGTGTGTGTGCCGACGCACATGTAAATCAGCGAAAAGCAGCATTCCACTAAACGTTAGGGTTAAAGAGTTCGTATCCGAACAATTGAACATACCGGGCACGTCTTACCAATACACCGCCGCCCCTCTCCCCCCTATGGGTTGTAAACACACATAGTGCGAACGTCAATTCTATGTGTTCAACGCATATGCCGCAATTATAATTGTTTACCCAATCAGCGAGCGAACCGTAAGGCCCGCTCTCCTAAGTTGATTTTGGGTTAGTTACAAGCCTACTAGCCCCACCCGATCCCTCCCTCACTGCGTGTACATTGAGCAAAGCATATAGAATCATGCGGATATGATACAGCTTTCATAAAGCGCCTGTAAAACGATGCCAGCAAGCCCCGACAGTAGGCTCTCCCGGGGAGAGAAGTGAACAGTGTTTCAATCGTTTTACCCGCTTGTTTGTGGCACATTCAAACGCACACAGGACGATAGAGAAGAGAGGAAGAAAAAAAAACGAAACTAAAAACATATATTTCTTAAAACCATCAACCACTGTGTACACATGTCATCCACTCCTAGGTTACGAGAGAGAGAGAGAGAGAGAAAAAAAGAGAGTGAGCAAGTGAAGAGAGAAAAACGAAGAAATTAAGTAAAACAGAAAACCAAACGAACTTTACAAAAATCACGCTCACCAAAGCATTACTTATAAATGTCTATTTGCACAATATTATCTAAACACACATACACCAACACACACACGCATACACATTCAAACCAAACAAGAACAAATTATTAAACAGTAAATATTGACGATAGAGAACCATGGCACACTGTGGTTCACAGTTGCGGTGCGAAGGGCAAAAGCAGGCAAAAGCGAAACAAAAACATACAAAAAATATGTCCTTGTAAACGATGCAGCAACCCCAAAGGGACAATGCACCCGCCACTGTCCAGTATCATCTGTTCTCTCTGTCTCTCTCCCCTACACAAATACTGCAGTAGTTACAAAGTTATAACTACAAAGGTTAGACCGATAGGATGCATAGGGCGTTTGTGTAACGGCGACAGGAGCGCGAGCCCATCGGCACTGCAGCAGCAAACAGGCACAACGAGCACGAGCACGAGCCAGTGGCAGTGGTCGCAGAACGCAGAGCAAACGGCTCAAGTATTGAACAGCAGCACATCAACGCGTCGAATTCCGGTGTGCCGTGCGCGCCCGTACAGTGTGAACAAGTGAACAAGTGGCTGCGTCCGGAGGGAGTGCATCAGCCGCGCGCAGCCAAAGTGTCAGTGACTGCGGCGGGAAGGAGCAATTGAGCGGCAAAAACAGCAACAACTCAACCCATCACCACCATGAGCGCGCATTCACGCGGTGCCGCGACTCAGCTGGTAGCGCCAGTGGTGATAATACGTTAAACGTTTCCCAGTGTAGCGTTACACGCGGAGTGTTGTGATGAACCGTGCGCAGCGCGGCAACAGTAGCGACAACACAGTTTGCTAGCTTAAGAGAGTATTTGGGTTAACAACTTTGATCTACTTATGCATTAAGTTGCGGTTGAGAAGCGTTTTGATTGGAGCTATCTTTTTTTTAGTCGTTAAAACCTCGTTAAAACATACAAACGCACGAGCGAATGTTAAACGCTGCGAATTCATTCCAATGATGTGTCTTAAGTCAATGCCTGAACAAAACCAAAACACATACGCCAGGTCCCATTCGCCATTCACTCACTCACACCGCATTCGATGTCCCATATCTCATCTTCTGTTATGTGCATTTACGGCATTACATCTGCTTGCAAGCAGCAGCAGGAGAAGGAGGAGAAAAATATTACAAAAACACATTCCAGTCACTCTCATTCCACCTGCACCTGAATGTTCTCTTGTTTTACTGTTACTGTCTTTGGTTTTGCCTTCTCGTTTCACTCTATATCTTATGTCTGTCTGTCTTTTTCTCGTTGCAAAAAAAAAAATCACATTGTATGTTGCTGTTATCGATGTTGTTACTGTTGGTTGCATGAGGCATAGAAGGAGTTGCTGCGAAGGTAGGAGAAACTGCGTCTTTTTTCTTCAATGTGGCTCACTAAATTGTTCCCCAGTGTTTTTTTTTATCTATTTATTTTGTTTTATTGCGTTATTGTTTTGTTTTGTTCAAGTTCTTCTGAAGAACCGTATTAATTGATAAAACTGCTCTAGCGACCGTGGCCTGCCTTGATTGTTGCGTTAGCCCTTTTGGACGCCATTGGAGCAACAACCACAAGCAAAAACCTCCGGCAGCATGATGAAACATCATCCTCGAGTGTCTATATCAGTCACACGTCTCGCCGGCTTTTGGCAACTCTTGCGCATCTAGCTGGTGCATGGGGAGACAGAAGCAAACAAAAATGATCGTGATTTCGTTGCTTGGGAGCCCATACTGACCCGTGAGGATTGTTTTTGTGTTTGTTGTTTTAGTTTGTTCAGATAATCTGAGTGTGCTTCTTGGAAGGAGATGACAACGGAACCAGCTTCTGCAAGCGCATTAGACCTTGTACTGTGGGTTACTGCGGTACAAAACAAAAAGGATTACCATATTCTTTTTTTGTTTGTCAAGCTGGTTCCTCTGGTCTCCCCCGAAGTGAAGAATCATGGAAGAATGATTAAGCAAATAAAACAAGTAAAAATTATAATGAAAAGACTGACTTAGTAGACCCGCAGTTGAACGCGCAACACACCTACCCCGCTAATTCGCGAACACACAACACTCATGTGGGGGAGGGAAGCAGGAGAGAGAGAAGGAGCAACCGAAAGCGATGAAAAAAACAATGTAGCTAGCCAGAGTATAAACAATAACCCATTATCTACCGTGGGTGGTTTTTAAAGCTCATCACTATTAAGTATTTAGCGAAAAAGAGGGGCCGATATTTCGAGTGCGTGCTGGCAACACAGTAGATGGCGGGCAGGTTCGTCGTCTACGCTGCGCACATGCAATCACGCTGCCCCAGGCCTGATGCACGCTTCAACCTTGAAAGCATCCGAGAGTATTAGGTTGGGAGGGTTAAAAAATGCAACCCCTCTCAATTCATGCATCGCGCCTGCACCCTCAGCACTCAGCAATCATAGCAATAACGTTTGATCTCGTTGAGTGCGTTAATGAAGCGCATTTGTGGATATTTGTTTTGCTTTGGTTTTTTTTTGGACTGCGCTCCCTGAGACACAGCTAAACAGGTGACCTTCAACTCGAACGACGATGGGACGTTAGAGTTCTTTATTGATGGGCGCCTTTGCAGCAACTGTGGTCACAAAGTAACGGCATGAGAGATGGAAAACACCCAAACACATTTCTCATTTTGTCGCTTTGCACGATGGGCTCCCAAACAATGAACACATACTGGAGGGGGGAGAAGAGGAAACGAAGACTGGGTAAACATTAAAAGTAAATGATTAACGGTTAAAAACAAAACACGGGAAAATAGCATGCATTGAAAGACAAAACAAAATCATATTCGATGCTCAAAAGAACTACGTACGTTTAACTGTGTCTAATAAGGAGAGAAAAAAAACACTGCAGGAGAAGGTTGAGAAACACTCTCTCCTGTTTCGTTTTTGAATGGAAATATTTGTTATATATCGAAAGTACGGCAATGCTACTGATATCAGCGCAAAAGTGATTAAAACACGGTGTAGAGGGAAAAAAAAGTAAACCAACACATTCAATGCGGACACAGAGAAAACACACACACAAACACACAAGTTAAAAGCGAAAACTCGTGAAAAGGAGGAAACAAACTGCAACAACAAAAAAAAGACAGAAAAAAAACAAAAAAACACAAGCCAAAGGCAACCTACAATCATCGATACTTAAGTAGCCCTTTTAAGTGTCAAACAAGCGCAAAACAAAACGAACAAAAACTGATGCAACAATGTGAATGCCGGAAAGTAGAGGAAAACAAAACGCGAACGTTACTAACTCACTAAAAGCAGATGTAAAAACTGGATGTGTTTGTGTGCAACGTCGTGAACAAAAAGGTGAAGCAAAAAAAAAACAAACTAACAAACAAAAGGCCTAAGCTAACAAGAACAAAACACACAAACAATTGCATACACATTGGAGGCTTGTCAACAAAATGAAGCACACAAACACACCCCTTCACAGTTCGCAAACAAGCAGCAAAAAGAAAAAAACAATGTAAATGCGAGATACGAGATAACAAGAGGATAGCAAAAGATGAGAGGACAATTGTTGCAATGGTGTGAAAAGGGCAACCCAGGCAGTCGGGTAGAAAAACAGAAAACAGAGAGAGCGAGAGCGAGAAAAAGAGAGCAAGGAAAAAAGGGAAAGAGAATACGAGTAACAAGGCAATGGCAACTGGAAAAGAAAACATATAAACTAATTTAGATATAATAAATATATTAAAATAAAAATACGAAGAAAAAAACAAACAAACAAACATTACTTTCGATGGTTTGATTTCGTTGTTATTGGTTTTTCCTGTTTTTGTTTTGTTGTTGTTGTTTTTTTTCGGAAAAAACGTTTTTTTTTCTTCTTTTTCGGAACAACTAAAGCGCTGGACGAAGGAACGGGTAAAAAAACGGCGTTCGCCTCAAAATCAAACAGGCAAAAGGAAGGGAAAGTCGAGCTTTACTTTGTAAATTATGATTTTGTTTTTCTCCGAGCCCATAAGCATAACTTTCGAGGGGGGGGGGGGGGNGTACAGTAGACGCACTGGAGTCATCCCATACCTCGTACGACTGCTGGCAAAATGGGGTGTGTTTTTTTTTTGTGCCGCCTTGCCGAACTGTCCACTCAAATGCACTCCTCTGAGGGGGTTTTTTTGTTTGTTCTCTTTCTACCCTTTTCCGCTCGTTTCCATATCACGTACCACGCACCCAGCATGCCCAAAACCACTGTATTAAAAGCACCAGCACAATGCATATGTTTGTACTGTACTCACAATAATCGCATTACATCCACCACCACCACCAACACAATATCACCACCGAACCGAGACATGTGACTGTGTAGATACGAACGAATGAGAAAATCGAATGAGAAGCAAACGAATGTGTCAAAAATTCAAACGGAAGCATCGAGGCTCGTGGCTTTACGCTGAAGTGTAATGAGATGGAGAGCATACACTTCACACTTTCACACAAGTAGCGTGTAACAGCAGCTTCATTAAACTCCGATGCTTCGATGGGTTGTTGTGTTGTTGTGTAGCAATGCTGTATTCTCAGCATAACACCGTCAACGTGGAAAAGTCTGTGTACTCAAACCCGATGTGGATAATCGTTTCCACAACGGGGGTAGATTGGAGGCGGCTGTAGCGGCACAATATGCACCGCAGAAACATTGGAGGAAGAAACAGAAGCGACGCTGCAACGCTGGATGTGCGTGTGTGGTTGTATGTGTGATTCGACCGGTAGAGAAATGATTATGGCGCTTCAAGGCGGGGAATTATGACGGGTAAGTGCAATGTTTAGTATTTTAATTTTTCATAAATGTTTATATTAGTAATTATTTTATTTAAAATTTTATGAGAATTTTGAGAATTAAAAATAATATAAAAAATTGGATATTTCGTAAATAACAAGAGCCCATTTGTAATGGGCAAAACAAAACTCAGCAAGTTTGAAGCAAAGAGAGGACAATATTTGCTCTTCTTGACCTTTTACTTGATTTTCTTATTAAAGATTAAGAAAATTGAAATGTTCTTCAAATTTACCATATCTAAAGCCCTTCAATGTAGGGTTTTTTTTCGTTCAAACACCAATTTAGTGTTTGTCTTCATATTCTTACACCGTTGATGGTGAAAATATTTATAGAAACTCTGGTAAAGCAAACACTACGAGCTCTGACCGCTACCCAAAATTCCACGAACGCACTTTCCTCAGGGACTGCGTTCATCTTCAAATGCCTTTTCCGAAGAAATTGGCTTGCGTGCCACTCAGCCAAAGTTGATGTTGAGCTGACAAACGCATAAAGACTTTCACCATTATTGTTTTTATGTTTTCCTGGAATGTGACGATGTTTGGCACCGGAATCAAGGACATAAAAAATACTCAAATAAACAATGGGGGGGCTGGGTTTCTCTCGTGTATGCCTAACGATTAAAGATATAACATTGTTTTCTTGCCCCTTGACGGCAGCAGAAATGATCCTTCCAATCACGGAACAACCTTCTAATTCAACCCCTCTAATGAACTCCAACATTTTTACTGTTACCATCGTTGTAAACCCCCCGCTCAAAACCGCTGTCAACCCATAAATGACGTCAACAGGTTTAATTGATTCAATTAGTTTTCCCAAACGCTCCACGCTGTCGTCATTTTCGAACCTCACAACGAACGGACGGTTCTCAAAGCGGTCCACCTTTCTGGCCGAAAAACCCGCAACACCCATATTTACACGCTGAAGCGTCCTATCATCAGAGATCGTTGCTCGTTGTGCCCCACCGTTGGGCTCCACCGTTCGCCACCGTTGCGCTGGCGAATCATTTTGCGCTGCAAAACATGCCAGCCACCACAGGGGGGATGGGGGGCGTCTTTGGCAAGCGTTTTTTGATGTTGATGTGTTCTCGACCTTTCTCCCCACGTTGGTCCGCGTTTGCGTGCGTGGTGGTGAATAAGGCAAAGGCCGTACAAAGAGCAAAGGACTTCCACGACCAGACGCTCTAAACGAGCAGTACACGAACGACGACGGGAGATGTAATGATGAGAGGAGGGCGTTGGAGCGAAACAGCCCATTTCAGGGAGTCTAAAAATAGCACCAAACTTACCCTTTCGATTCGCACACCTTTTTGTGGTGGGGTGGGAAAGGGGTTTTGGTTTTACCTGATGCAGGGTTCGCACGGTGCCAAAAAGCTGAAGGATATGGAGTTTATAAATGATTGGCGGCACACATTTGTTTAGAGCTTAATTTAATTAAAGTTTAATTTAAAACAAAACGAATTCAAACTTTTCATGTGTTACATTGAAAAACAATTTTGGAAGGTTGAATTGGAGATTTACTGGGTCTACCGATTGAATTAATTGCGATTCTCATTGATCTTAACAGCTTTGATTTCGATACTTTTTTTGGCTTTTATTATTTTTTACTAACTTTTATTATTATTCGGATGATATTTTACTATGCAGAATTAATTATTACGAATTGCATTCTTTACATATCGAATTCTTTCATATCGAATTGTAAATTAGTTTTCATTGAATACTTTTTTATTTATTCTATTTTCAATTTCAAAGCATAACATTACTTTAATTAAAATACGATAAAGAACATGCTTTTTTACGATAAAAAACAATATTTTTTTTATTATTGTTAATACAAACCAATACGACCTTTTTGGACCGTTCCTCCTGCATAAAAAAAAGAATATAGTAAGAAACTCTTCCGTCAAAAGCATTTCCGATACGCCAGTTTCCCAGATACGATTTGACTCACCAACCCTGTATCAATTCTATCCTGAGCCTTTGTTGGACGGAAACTTCTCAACCATATGTACACTCAAGAAAGTTAGTTCTACTTCGCCACCACCGCCAGGTGGTAACGCGGGTAAAGCTGAAACGCTCAGCAATGAGAACGTGTGGGATCGCGATGAAGGGTGTTTTTGGTTGAAACCGTGCGCACGGGAAGGCACGTACGAGATTTCACACAACTTCAATCACACACACAGACACACGTTCTCGTCAAACAACATGGTTGCCCGGGTGCCGTACACCTTGCTGCGCCATTCACGCGAGCGCAGCAAAAAGCACAAAACCGTCCAACCATTTCGATTAATCTTTAACTAAGCATTTCCCGTGTCGTGTCTTTTGTTGCTGCTCCTGGTGCCATTCCCACACAAGCTGTGCTGGGCTAACTTTCCGACTGTGCTTGCTTCGCGTTTCGTAAAAATGACCCAACCGTTCGGTGCCGCTTGACTTTGGTTGACTGATGGGCCAGGTTAAGGCAGCACCATCTATTTCATTCAGACACAGGGCAGACCCTGCCTGTGTGGGGAGGGAGTTTAGAGCCTATTTCTAGCATTGCACATGAGCTTCCCATGGTCCTGGCCCGTTACACTATTTGCCACCCTGCATACTTGAGCAGCTCGTTGGGACGGGCCGGGATTTTGAGCAACGGTTCGCCACGGAGCTCCACTCACGACTGTTGACTTGATAGAAGTATTTTATTTCACTTCTAAGCTCCTACCACGCTGGAGACGGCACCACTGCAATGGGGAAAACACGTTGCCTGACGACGCTTACGCCTGACGACCAAGCGCTTGGTAAGCGTTGCATGCGCCCGCTAGCTATATTTACACACGCGAGCTATATTTACCGAAATAACTATCGAAATAATTATTTTTATTTTGCATTCTGGCCCTGCCGCTAATAAGTGTTATCAATTTTGATGCTCGATGTAGATTTTCCAACAACGGTCCCCTGGCAGGTATGGAAATTCACCTCCCGTGAATCGAAATAGGAAAATAAAAGCTCGCGGAACAGAATGAGGGCCAACACAAGCGTCACCGTGTATCTCGCGCGTACGAGCCCCGCCAATGTGCACGAACAGTTACGCCTTGCTGCTGACGTCAGTGGTGGCCAAATGGGAACTCGAAACCGGTGGTGATCCGTGGCGGTAGTACACGTTTTTACCGATGGCTGCCATTTAGGGGAGTCTTTTGGGGTAACGCACGGCCCGACCAAATGAACTTCGGGCACGCGATAGCTCTATCCGGTCTGCAGATAATCGCAATTACACCGAACGCACGCACTTACCGTGCCCGAAACGATGCTGAACACGACGACACCGAGATCCTGGGATAGATTCTCGTCCACCCGTCCACTGGCTGCAAGTTAAGTTATCGCACACGAACGGTGTAAGCCCCCGACTCACTCAAAGTCCAAACAAAACAATAAAAGTAAACAACAACAACAACAACAACAACAACAACTCTTCGCTTGAGCACACACTGAAAGCAACACAAACTAACCAAACGCTTTGTGCGAGAACAAAGAACTACACGGCGAAAGGCTTCCCAAACGGGTGCATTCACTTTTGAAGTCCGATTTCTCTGTTGCGTCGGTGTGGCGTACTCGCTGCCGAAAGTTTCGCGCAAAGCTTGCAGCAATCGAGCGAACATCAAAGCACGGCTGTTGCGTCGATGGTCCTTCAAACCGGGTGCGCAGTAGTTTGTTAGGAAACTCAACTTTACGTGTTTCGTCTGTTCCCGTTTTTTGCTTCTTTGTTTGTGAACTGGAGAGTCAATCAGTCTTGTTAGGAAAGAGTTCATTTTGTGCCCGCCAGCATAAGCTGATTAAATAGTGTTGGATTTGTGTAGATGGACATGCCAAACATTGGACTGGGGAGTAATAACATACTAAAGCTATTACTGGTTCGGGTCATCACAGTCTACAATTAGAAGTTATTATACCTGACTCTTACGAAACGAGCAAACATTAATTACTTCCAATTTGGTAGAAAACTGTTCGATAACGTGGCGTTCATACAGTTTAGGGGAGCTTGCAAAGAGGACCTATATTTCCTAACGCCATCTTAATGGTTGTTGGTTGAACTTATCGCTATCATGGATTTGAAATCAATTCTGGTAGAAGTCGGCAGAGGTTCTCATTGAGAACGAATTCAACATCTGCAATTAAATCAGAATTGTGGTCTGGTAACTAACCAGGAGCTTATTTAAGTGCTCTACGACACACCTTGAACCTGTCTGGGGAACTAATATTGGATCTCAAACGGCCTCAATGGTTCAACATATTACTCGGAAACATCAATAATTTGAGTAACATGCAAGATTTGATTCAACGTATGTAGTAATGGTTGTATATGTAGAACCAACTCTATAACATGAAATATGTGAAGTTGTTCTGTGACATAGTGGATTGTGTAACTGCAATTGCCGTCACGATCTTCATCTACACGCGCTTTTTACAAGTTTACAGTCAGCTTCCACTTAAAGGTTTGTACTGTCTACATACTGCTTGAGACCTCACAACGACATTCATTCATTAATTTCATAGATTTGTATTTAACTATTACCAAATCCATTAGGTTCTGCGATATTTAAAATTAGTGCATCCACCCGTTACTTCCACTGGTTAGTTCTTGGTGAGTTACACAAAGGATTCTATGGTAAACTATATCATTCGATGGAGTAACAAATGTTTTTCCTCGAAGGAACTGTGTCGGTCATCTTTGATGTTTGTGTATGACCAGTAGGATCTTCTGAGTGTGGTTTGATGCCACTTCTCGCTCTAACATTTAAGATAGATACTAAATCTACGTAGTTGTTGAACCAATAGATATGCTAATAGATAGATAACCAACAAACTATATGGTTTTTTCATATGCATTAATTTCAGTACAATTGTTATACAGGCTTTCCCACGATTTATTGGTTGGTTCTCATCAATTTTTGGTGGGTTCCCATATTTTGTTGGTGCGTTCCCACGATTTTTTGGCTGTTTCCCAGAATTTTTTGGTCCAATGTATTGATATCCAATCAGAAAATACCAATAAATTATGGGAACGAACCAAAAATCTACGGGATACGATCAAAAATTCGTGGGAACGCACCAAAACATCATGGGAACTGACCAATAAATCGTGGGAAACCCTATAACTATCCGATAACAAACGATTGACTGCACCAGCTCACTCATATGCAAATCGTTGCACAGCTCGTCATTGTACAAGCTCTTCCACTGTCCTTCCACATCCTGTTTTTAATTACCAATATCATCCCGAATCCCTTGCACAGTCGTCAAGTCATATCGTTAAGAGTGTATGAAACATTCCTCATGGGTTAAAACTAGTAAAGACATATTCATTCAACTGAACTAGCTTGTTCACGCTCATTGGAATGTGTCCATGGCAGCACAGTTAAGTGAAAGAGCGTTTGTCTAATTCCAAATGATGCCAAATGATTCCAACTTTTAAAAGCTTCCACTTGTGAAGTTTATTTCCCCTTCATCTTTTACGTTTCATTCGTGGGTTTATGTTTGTTACTGCTTAAAGCAACCTTGGTTGATCATGTCCCTTGCAAGCCAACGCCAACGACACGTGCCGACCTGCACTACCGACAGCGCAAAAAAACATCAAACTGTGGTGCCTCTTTCAGCCACGCACTCTAATCCCATCACACTCGTCGTAAATCTATTACAACCACTTAGCAAAGAAGCTCCGACAGCGATCCAATTGATCAATGAACGGCCTCTGCAATGGGAATAAAATGCACAACCTGGGAGTTTGCAGACCGGGGCGAAAGAAAACGTCCCCACTCTTTCGAAGCTGGTGGAACGAAATTCTCATTAGTGTTTGGTGCGCTCCCGCTAATGCTTTTGTTCCCTTAAGTGTGCCCGAAAGTTTGGTCTGGTGAGGAGCGCGGCATTCCCGGTTATTTACCTTTTGTGCTTTACAACCCACCTGTGGAGCTGGTCGTCGTGGTCGAAACTGTGTTGCGATGTTACTGCTAAAAGGGCATACACACGCTCCCCTCCCAAGGCATTCTGGAAAATGTGCTACATCATCATCGCCACTGTTTAATATGTCCCCGGCGGCTCATTTTCGAACGCGAACGCGCACTAACATAAACAAGCTAATTTCCCGAACCACCACCACCACAACCTTCTGCACCACTCTTTCTGCCCTGGGAGCATGAATCGTACGCCGAGCAATACAAGCTATGGCCTGTGAAAATGTGAAAGTCATACTGTTCGTCCCTTGTACGACCTGCGAGCGCACCTACACGTTAAAACACCTAGGACGCGAAAACATTAAAACTTGTGTGCACGCGTGTCCAGGCCTGCCAGACCGAAATGGGCTTTCTCTCTTTTCTTCCCTCCAACTGATGTATTTTTGAGCCAAAAAAGGAAAGCCGTAGCATGAAGTGGAGTTAAATTTGACAGAATATTTACGACCCTTGCGATTCGGAGCGACAGAAAAAGAACTGGACGTCTTCTTGAATGTCGGCGCTTGTCTTGAGGCGCAGGATAAGGTAGCGCAATACGCCACCACCAACGCCACCCGTTTTGACTCCCGTGGAGAATACCCGTGCAGCAGCACAAAAGGTCACCATCGCCACCAGCACGACAACGGATCGTCACGTTCGGCGTCGTTTTGGGGGAAGTTTTCGGTGGCAGAACCAGTGTCGATATTTTTGTCGACTCTGAAACAACACAAAACTAAACCCCCCCTGGGCGGTTAGTAAGCTGTCACGGTGAAAGCCTCTCGCTTCGGTTCCAGTGTAAGTTAAGAGTTCAAGAGGAAGAAAGAGAAGAATAAAACATCAAACCAACGCTAGTAGCAGTGCAAAATGGCTTTCAGTCTGTGCTAGATTTTGGGCCCCATTTTCCTCATCATAAAAGGGTAACCGAAATGCTTCGATGGTTCTTTTAACCAACTTCAGACGGTTCCAAAATTCGATGACTTTAGCAACTAATCGCCCAAACAGCTAATCCAGCAGCAACTCTCGAGCAAACGTGTTTCTTTTTGCCTACCCTTCAACAAAAAGTTCCCCAAAACGGGGCACGCGAACAGAATGTTAATGTGATGATGGTTCTAGTACAAAACGGTACAAACGAACAGAATGCTCTTTTTGCTCTCTCTCTCTCTCCACTGCATCCGTCAGCTCATTTCGAACGCTATTTTGAACAACGCACACGCGGTTCCTTTGGAGTCCTACCGAGGCTACGAGGGTCACCATCATGTCTGCTGCATACAAGTGGCTGTATATATTTCCGTCACACACCAACCATCGGAATGACGTGCAAACCGGATGTTGTGTGTGTGAGTGTGTGTCGTGTTGTGTCGTTTTTTAAGCTTCTCGATTGTTTCCGTTCCCCTCCACGAAAGGTTAGACCGGCCGAGGGAAATGGGGAATGGGGCTGTTTCTTTGTTCGTGTGCTGCTGTGTTAAGAATTTTTCCGAGCCGTCTTCTCAGACTTCTCAGTGTCAAATTTTCTAGTCCTTCGACTAAGCAGCAGGAGCTGGTGATGGTGCAGAAACTTCGAGCCCCAAGAAGTCATTTTGCTAATCCGCCCCGCGAGGAAATCAATTATTAACATACCATCCCTTAGTGCAGTTCACACTTCCGAGGCGAGGCGATAAATTGATTAAAGTTCCTTTTGTTAAATTATTTGTACACGAGACGGGGCGGGGGAGGGGGGAGGGTTGTTGGCTGTGATGAGAAGCAGCAAACACTTGCAGGGAAGCGGAATTTAATAATTCAGAGTGATTGCTTCTGTACAGCTACACCGAGGCAGATGGGAGGGTAGGAGGGTGATTGTTTGTTTAAGGGTCGGCAGGCAAAAGGTGGTGAGGAGTGTTCACACATTTGCCTATTTTTAATCGCTTATTGCAAAATGGTGTGTCATTCTATAGCATGAAAGCATTCGCACATTAAAACTGCGAACAGAAGATCAATACCGGTGATGTCAAACTCGTTTTGCCATATCCTACATACGCTTGGACGTAGAATCAAATCTACTTTTTTTCGTAAAATCAAATCTATTCATGTCAGTCATGCTTCACCATAAATGTTTGAATAAGTAGCAATAAGAGAACATGGCAATAATATTACACATACTACGAAAAACAGTTCATGACTCGTACCTTTAGTGGCGATCTCTCTGCCTCCGATTTTGATTATTCTTATTCATTACTCCATATATGTGCTATCTTTGAGAATTCCTGAACAATTCTTTAACCTTGTATGTCGTCTGCACACATCGATGAGCATACACTTCGGCTATGCGAGTGCAGTAAGTAACAAATCTGACTATTATCTAAAAACTATTATGTAAAACAAAGCATAGCCGTTCTATAAATTTTCGGCAGTTAATTAATTTAATTAATTTAATTAATCAAGGCAATTAATTCTAAACCTTGGTCATTTAAAAAGGACATGAAGAGCAAATGCAGCCTTTTGACAATGCTGATGACGTTATTAGTAACTCATAATTTTAATACTACATCGGTCAATATTAGCTAGCTATGTGGCCTGCGACCCGTATGTTTCACATGTCTGGACGGATGGTACCTTTCAATTTGTAAAAGTGTGCAGCATCGAAACATTAATAAATCTATTTAAAACTCAGTTCTTGTGTGTTAAATTCAGTGCTACAAAATGTCACTCTCAATTTCATACAAACATCTGACTGAAACAAAATCTATATCAGCGTCACGTACTCAATTGTGATAATTAGAGGTGATACTTAGAACGGTTGGTGTGACCAATACATGCTTCGTGACATTTTTGCGACCATCACTTGGTCAGTCACTATGTCATTTCTTTTTTTTACTGTGATCAGTTCTGCAAAATGTCATCAGTTATGACATAGTCATGACAAATTCCGACTGAAACAAAATCTTGTCAGCATCATGAGCTCTACTGCAAAGATCAGAGGAGAGCCTCAAACAGTTGGTGCGACCATCACATGCTTGGTGACATTGTGTGCAACCAACTCTTGATCAGTCACTTGGTCGTGACATTTTATGTCGGTGATCATCGCGATGGTCATGGCAGATATGCGGTGCGTGCGAGTAGTTCCAAGAAACTAAATGAGAATGTTTTCTCGCTCTGTTTGACCACTGTTTGAGATAATCAAAACATCACCACAGAGGGAGAAAGCATGCTGATTTTGGCCCTTGAGCCCTTACGCCAATTATATTCCAAGAATGTCGTGATTATCATTCTAAAAAAAATGTCGTGACCAAGTGAGTGACCAAAAGTTGGGTGCTAATCTAAATGTCACTAAGCATGTGATTGATTCTCCAACTGTTTGAGTATCGTCACTGATCATCTCAGTTGTGTACGTGATCTGTTTAGAGCTTCGTTTCAGTCATGAGTGTTGATGACTGAAACGGTGGCATTTGGCAAAATCAATGATTAGCCATCAATGAAAGCAAAATCATGATTATGCTTGCGCCGGCATTAAGCTAAACTTGTCAGTCAGAGTATCGCATTGGACTCAAGAATTCACATGTCGTGTTCAGCATGTCATGACGTACTTTTATTGACTATCAGCAACGAGCATCAAGCTACCAAGGATATGTTCATTGTTTTCATTGGTGAAAATCTCGTGATACTCATGACATTTTGCAGCACTGGTTAAATTATCTAGATTATTAACTCCAGTCATGGGTTCAAGCCCCGAATAGACCGTGCCCCCATACGTAGGACTGACTATCCTGCTATGGTAACAAGAAGTCACTGAAAGCCAAGCTCACTTCAGTAGTGGGTACAGGCAGGCCTTGACCGACAACGGTTGTTGTGCCAATGAAGAAGAAGAAGATTAACTCCAGACGATCCTCTCAATACGATCGTAAAGATATCAAACTGATTATTTTATATGCAAGACTCTACAGACACCTGGAAAGCTAAGATATACATCCTTATGGCGTTTTTCATACATGTGTTGGTGCTTGGTGATCTTTTTACCGACTGTTCTACTATTTTGACTACAAGAGCATGTGTGTGTCGTTCCATCGATATATGTGTTCTAGTATCCAGTGCATATCACACGGTTAAGGATTTATCACCTTACATAACCTTACACCTCAAACTGAACTACCTCTTTGTGGGCATCATACATAAAGTTAACTATGATTATGGGATGCATTCGTAATTAACCAATAAAATTATCATACTAACATTAATTACTAGCTTTGTTTGTTCAATGCCTGTAATAATTTCTGCAGAATGATGTGCTTTTACCAGTCTTTGAATGTTTCACACCATGACGTTCATTCATCTTATTGTCCATCATTTAGTGCCTCTATCGGCGTCTTATTGCCTCTACAAATATACTTCATATATATTAACAAACGGTTATACGCACAAAAGATAGTTTATTCCCAAAATACTTTTAAATGAGACAAACGCTCCTGATATGCTAGCCAAAATTAAAGTGAAAGCAACTCTTTAGACATTTTCTTTCTAAGATCCTCTGAGCACTAACCTATTTGGACGAATTAAAAGCGGCAGTCCAATAATTGCATTGCTCCTTAAATGAAATGCTCACAATGGAGGATTTCAAGGTACACGAGTACTAGTCAGTTTTTTTTTACTTTTTACTTAAAGGCTGAAATTTTAGCTTTCTAACTAAAATATTTAAAAAGTTAGTGGGCGATCTCGTGGTACAGTCTTCAACCCTTACAACTTAACAACATAACCGTCGTGAGTTTATACCTAATATGGGTACCGGCTATGGGTTCCCCGTAGCAAGATCTGATCGGGGACTGACCTATCCGACTGTAAAATACGTCTAAATACTAAATACACTTCGAACGCCTGTATAGGCCGATCGTGTAGGTCGTTATGCCAAATAGAGCTTAGTTTTGAATGACTAACAGGTTGGCTGATAAGTCCCCGGTCTGACACATAGATGGCGCCGCTAGTGTTAAGTTAAGTTTGTGTTGTTCATTCATTTACTGTAAAACTTTAAGCGTGCGTCAAAATACAATAAATAATACTAGCTTGAACGATTCCCTACCGCGAATGTTTAAACCACATATTGTACTTGAATTCAATTGATGATGTTTAATTCAATTAACTTTTTAAGAGCTTCAGGCCACATGGTGACATTTGCTTCGATGCTAATTTTCGAAGCTCTCATTCAACCTCATTCAAATGTCATCGAATGGCCACTCTTATTTAATTTCATAGATGCACTGATGCATAAGTCTATCTCATTACTAACAGAATTAGAAATGTCAAAACGACGTAAAGGTTATGTGTGGTAACGTTTAAAGTAACATAATCATTTTGCTGTAAATCTACAGCCGACAGAATTTGGCGAGGGAATGTTTGAATACATTTTACGCTAGTTTTATTTTGCCTTACTATTCTTCACTCACATAAATCCAGCTTCTATAGCATTCTAATTAACACATCTTTACTGAATTCATACAAATGCTTCGACTACCACTACCGTCCATCTTGCCGCTGCAGCGTTTGCCAGTCTTCTCATCTAAAAATAATACCGTAACAAACGACCGCACTGAAATTGTCACAGTGACAGTCGGGCGTTCTTCTAAGCCCCTTAGAAAACTTCCTTTGAACGGTTTTGCGGTCAAAACGCTACGAACGAACCGGCACAAAAAGCCAGACCGTCATCATCGAAATTACCGCTCCGGTGTGGCTCCGGATGGCACTACAATAAATGCCGGTGCCAAGATGATCGGATTTTCGGTCACACACCGGTTTATGGTACCGACACACCATAGCCCGCACGGGACTGTTTGTTCGCCAACCGCACTGGCTTTGCTACGCCGGGTCTTACCGGGATGAGGCTGACGCTAAATTGTGCACGATACGACGCCGAGACAACGGGAAACAAAGACCAGAACGACAATCTAAATCCTCTTCTTGCAGGCAGCAACATACGCGCACACACAGACATACACAGCTAGATACATGAAATAAGGGAAGAAAGGGACAGTGAAGGTGAAAATCGAGAAGCGCGACCGTCCATTTTTCGTGTCTGGCGCTCACCCACAGGCGCACCGGAAATGAGGATATGAAAATCTCAATGAATAACACAAAACGTCTTCATCTGCAGGGCAATTTTCTTCCGTAGCTGAGGATGAGGATGGTCTCGCGCTGTCTGCACAGGCCTCGTCCCGGACCCGGCAGCCTTCCGAAACAGCCTTCCGCCCCCAAAAGGGTCCAAGGACGCACGAGAGTCAGCTCATCCATGTCCGGAATGCCTGGCAGAAGCGGGAAACGTTCCTTTCGGGGAGCTTTCGGGAGTGAGGAAGAAAAAGGCGCACATAGCACCGATCCGCTCAGGTCAGAACGAGTGTTCTTTTGTTGGAAACACAAGTGGGGAAGCTCATTCACCAAAACCGAAAGCGTCCGTTTTGCCGACGTTTGGCGTTGAGAGCCCAAACCCCCGGATATGCTCTCGCCGAGTCGCTCTCGATCTCTCCACTAACCTCTCTTTCACATCTTCAATGTACCTTTCTCTCTCTTTCTAGCTAACTCTCTCTCTCTCCCTCTCTCACTGCCAAACTTGTGGGGGAGAGGAAGAACCTGGCGAGTAAATAAAATAATTTACATGACGTCATATTGACGTCATCGCGCGCAAACGAAACTTTCCACGGCACGAAACACACCGTGCTGGGGTGCCTCTGCTGCCTGACATAAATTTATGGCCATTATGGATTGTCTTGTAAGTTATCCTGCTCCCTCCCCCCCCCCCTCCCCCCACGATGTTCATTCTCATAGCGAACGGCAGCTTTTCCCTTTCGCACGCTGTTGACCGCTGTCTTTCCAGCCCCGCTCCCGTTAAGGGGGATGCTACGCGAGGCTACACTTGAGACCGCGCTCGAGTAGTACCAGAACCTTACGGGGTCAGGTATGTTATGTTTGAGCGTGCCGGGGGCAACCAAACAAAGAAAAGAAAAGTAATCCAACACGGAGAGAAGAAACAAAAGGTAACTTCTTCGTTTGAGAAGGGGATGGTGCACAGCAAGACGGCCCTTTTCCCGCCCCCTTTTTGTTAGGGTCAACGAATAAAACTGCTGGTAGGAGGTGTGCTCGAAACAAAACAAGCTTATGGTGGTAAAGTTATGCATTGTGAAGTTTTTTTTCTTTTTCGATAAACCTTTTTCCACCTTTTCCCCCGCATCAATACTATCAGCATGCACGATAACACGTATGAGCGTTATTTTGAAGACAAAAATCGAACACTATACATTCCAAAGCACTGCCCTGCCTGCTGTGGGTTTTAACCAACAAACAGTGACTCGCGCGGGGTGGGAAGATGGTTGGCGTCTCGCGTCCCATTTTTTCTGGGCCGTATTCGAACCGAGCAGTTACAGAAACAACTTCCCGCCTTCGCATTTTCAGCGTTTACATTTTTTATTCATCATACAACCTGGGGGAATGTGGTCGACCACCGCCCCCCGTCCATGGGGAGGGGGCCGATTGGCCCACAGCCAAAATTTATGAACGAAAAACCCATCCACCCATGAACGAACGCTGCTGCAAACAAGCCGGCCCTTACGAAGCGCCATATCCTCCCCCTAGTGAATACGTGTCTGTGTGTCTGTGTGTTTTCTGTTTTATGAGAGCGAGAAGGCACGTGAGATCGTGGCAGCCTGGGTGCGCTCTGTAAACAGGTTTGACGTACGCCTACACGCCGCTTTTCGGGAGCTTTTAACCAATAGGGTGGAGGACCCTTTTTTTGGAGGCCCACCGGGCAGGGCACCGGGAAACCTACCGATACATGGAAGGGTGCAGGAGGGTTGGGGAAGGGAATTGGAGAATGATTTCATTCATCACTACTCACCCGACCAGAACCGACCCAACTGAGCCAGTGGGTAAAGCCGGTCTTCGCTATGGTTTGGTGGTCGCGAATGATCGAGAATCGGTTCTGTACGCGGAGTGCCGCAAGTAAGCCTTAGCTAAAGGATACTTTTTTAATTTTATCCATTATTTCTAGTGGTTTTACGGTCAACTGATTTTTATTAATTTTAATTTTGGTTTCATAAAACATCTCTTGACCTCTCCAAAAAGGATTGCTTTGGTGCAATGTCACGCATATGTGAAGGCATTGAAAATGTTAACCATTAGACAGAGCATTCTTTAACATGAACTCATACAAGTTTTACAAAAAAATGATATACAGAATTTAAAAATTGAGTCCTGTTGAACTATAGCAAGTTTTTAACAAATTTAACCTTTATTTGCTTCTTATTATTTGCTGGCTCTCATCGCTACAGGAAAAACCAAACTGTTTACTTGATTTAAGTGATAAATAGAAGCGAGCAGCACATCCGTTGATGGAAGTGCCATCGGCAAACATCCTCCAAGCTCTAGCCCGTTTGCCGTCTTTCGTAGCATGAAGGCAGCGTTCCATTCCATGTGGCTTTTGCTTGTTTTCTTTTTTAGTTCCTCTTTTCTCACATCCCTTTCCCATTTGGGGAGCAACGTTAATATGTATGTCATTTGATTTTATGAACATTGTTTCTTCCCTCCCTCTGCGGGTGCCTGACACGCCAAGTTTGTTCGCTGTTTCACGCTTCACGCGCATGTTGCCTGAATGCCACCGACTCAAATGCACGGTTCGCTAACGCTGATTTGTTTGATTGTAGCCCCGGGTTTTTTTTTGTTCTTTCTTTCTTTTGTTTTCCACTGTCACACGCGCTTGTGCTCCCGCCACTTGTGTTGGGATTTGCAATTTACCGAAACGCAAACAGCACTCGCTGTCATTTCGGTTCGAACCAGGGCGCAGTGTTTGCGTAAGCGAACTGAATGCTGATTTTGTTTTTTTTTTGGCTTTGAGACATCTGCTCGCTATTAAAATATTTACGCTTCTCAATCAGAAGGCCTAGAGCAAACATAAATTGTAATAGGGCAAAGGAAAGTGTGCGGTGTTGGTAGTGCTTAGTTTGGGGAAGAAAAGATTGAGTATGTTTTACGCGAAGTTTAGCATCAAAACGCTGGTTTTATGTAGCTTTAAGTTGAAATAAGAGTTATTATTAACTTATTTTACGCTCCTAATTATTATTTATACCATTACAGAGTTTTCCAAGAGTTCTCATAGCTGTGGGACACTTTATTGACTGTTTCTTAAGTGAAATGAATCTAATGTAATGGGAATTGGATTCTATAGCTCCCTTGTTTAGCAAATCCAATAGGAATTCCAAGGAGCCTGTCCAAAAAGGGTGCCAAATGTCCAATTCCCAACATATAAAGTTCATTTCCAAAAAGAAAGAGCCAAGGAAATGTGTCACAACTATGAGAACCCCTGGAAAACCCCTGTAAACTGAATATAAGCCTGAAATTTGAACATAAATCATAATCCTCTATCATCTCCATGCACAAATGTATTCAAAATATAAAAGTACGCTGCGCGAAATTAAAATAGCACCACTATTTTTTTAAATATTTTTTTTGTTTATATTAACCGGATAATTTTCAATTGTACAGAAATATTCCGCAAATGAATATGTATATAAAATACATAATGAACATTCTAGGAATGAAATTATATGTCATTTATACAAATTAGTTCCCTGAATTGCTTATTTATGGAAAAACCTATACTTTGCAGTGAGTGATACTCGATCTGTTCCAAATGCACACAAATAGGAGATCTTACCATGTCCAAAGCTGTTTGTTTCTACATATTTTCATTAAAATAACAATAACTAAGGGTAACCATACTAATTTTTATCGGATGTCAGGGCTGGACAGCATGCTGACCACTTGTTCACTTGCAGTATAATTGTCAAACATGCAGCTTAAGTAATCCAATACATACTTGTACCGACATTTTCATACTTAAAAGCTGTTTATAGGCCTATTTGTGTGTCAAACTGTATCATCTAGATAATTTCAAGTATTTTTGTTAATTTTCGGATATTTCATTTATTCAGATCCACACCAGCAGCAACATTTTTAAACGACAAAGTATAACAATTACCCAAATAACAATTACATAGCCTAGAACCAGCTGTAAGAGCTCTGGCTCAACTTAAAAACTGGTGTACACGTTTAAAGCATCAGTAGCGTCGCCATAATCATTGTGTTTGAGCTTAATTTCATCCAGATAAAGAACATTGTCATAGACTTTCTAGGAAGAAAAAAAAAACATTCCAAAAATTAATTACGATTTAACAGCCCAACAAGAATCGTTTACATAGGTATTAGTATATGTTTTAATTTGGCACTGAATTTGATAGATCTCTATTTTTAATACTGGAAATCCTCATCATACACGATCTTGATTAGCTATTGTTAACTGGTACACAGCTTTTGTATTGATTCTTCAACTGTCTGTCATTCTTTGCGCACACAATTGCACATGCCTGTTCCCTTATAGCCCGCTTGTGATCTTTTATTTAAGAAAAATAGTACCTACAGTGACATTTACATGATTTATCTCCCCAACAATTTATCGCCTTTTCGCACCTTATCAATAAACTTGCGCTTCTTTTGCATGCAGTTCCATCAGAGCACAATGCTCGGCAGAGGAAAACGGAGGAAAGCACCACGCCACTGTTTCGCCACTCTCCGTTTCTCAAGTGCCGTTTGCTTTGCATGTGCCGTTTAATGCGATGATTTTTCACATGTTCGCACCGGTGCGCTGTAGCAAACAACAAACGTAACGAAGCGTACTAAGCTGACAAGCCTCGCTACCACTTATCAATGATTAAAGCGAAAAAGTTTGCTGTATCGTTTTGTGGGGCCATTTACAAAAGCCAACGCCGACAGACTTCAAGGCTTGCGTCACTTGTTGCCCTCCAGGGGATGGGAAGGTGTGAGTGAAAGAAAAATTACACTTCTCCGCCCAAATTTGGTGACAATGTGCGGTGCTTGAAGGTTGCTTTCAACGCGTTTATTATCATCACTAGGGGAAGCATGAGACCGTGAAATTAAAATTCGTTTGAATTATACAAAACAATTCTGAAACCAAGTGATGCATTGAAAACAGTACATGTGAATCTTTGTATTAATCTTAAAAGTTCACAATTTACCTTTCCAACTAATATCAGCCCAGCTAATCAGACACAATCAAGCTTCTCAAAACTGATCCAATTCAATGGATTTAATTTGGATGCTTTCTCAATAAGTAGACCAAAATCTTAGAAGCTCCTAACGACCAATTGCTGACAATGGTATTTGTAAGCAATGGATCATTACAGAGAAATTAAAATCACATCACAATGACACTCAGTTGGTTGAAACTTATTCTCGGGACCCTTTTTTTAAATCGGAATTGAATTAATCGTAAACGTTCAATAAAAAAATCTTCAGTTTTAGCAACGTTTTAGTTGCATGTGATGATGCTTTGTTTGCAGTTTTTTTCAATTCTTGATCATATTTCTATGATGATTAATATTTAAACACCTTAATTTCTTTACTTTAGAATTTCTTTTCTAATTTTAGATGCATTTTTCTTGATTATTAGTAGCTAAATATTGATTCACGTTATCTATGGTTTTCATTTTTTATTTGGTGGTGTGTTGTAAACAATTTTCTGACATTCAAGCTTCTAAAAAAAGTGCTGAATATTAATAAAATATTCACATTGTATATTTGATCTCATCGATCAGGAACCTTTTATTCTCATTGACCAGGGAGAAGCAATAGAAAATATCTGTTTCGTTTAATAATGCATAATGTATATAAAAACGGCATCGTAAGTCATTAAACAGTGATAAGATTTTGTTTTTCTTTTTTTATTATTCAGTTGATTACGAAAAGATAAGGTATTCATCTGTATCTAGCGATTAAATAGAACCACTTCAGTTAATAACAATCGACTTTCTACGAAACTGAACCTTTGCTAAAATATATCGAAAAACACTTCTGGGCACAAACGCAATACTCGCGCTCACTTCAAAAGAAACCTTCCACAGCAAAAGCATCAAACGTTGTTTAAATATTGAAACAATCGAATAGCCCTCAGGTGCCCTTTCCCGCGCTCTAGCACTTCAAAACAACAACCAAAAAAACCTCTCTACCCCACACGCACACAACAGCCCAGATGGAATAAATTCAATTTAAGATACATCTATCCACGAACACGCTCGCACACAAAACCGTTTGTTGTGAGCCGCGTCTTGACTGCGTTCGGTTTTTTTTCTTGCTCTGTGTGCTTTATCTATATACTCTACACGCCCCACAGGCAGAGAGCTTTTTGCCTCTCCCCTCCTCACACTCCAAAAGACTTGACTGCACTTCCTTCCAGCTTCGGGCGCAATCAAAAACCATACCCACAAACCGGAAGATGGATGAAAGCGGTACCAGCCGTCTGACAAAGAAACACATAAAACAATCTTCAAATACTCCACAACCACCACCACACGCACCACCTGCTCGTCCCTCAGATTCGTCCCGAGTAACTGCCCCTTCCCCATTATAGCGCGCCCGTTCCGCGAAATTGAACATCAATCATTTTCTTTGATTCTGCACCAACCAAAGGCTGCTGATTGCTGAACGCGGATGCCCTGCAGGCCTCCAGGAACGCGGCCGCGCTAGTCGATTCGCTAGATGAAAAGGGGAACTTGGCGTTGGTGTGCAGTTGTCGCGGTCGGACATTTCCATCCGCGTGCACAGCCCACGCCAACGAAGGGGAAAAAACGTCATCCGCGTGAAAGCAGCAATCGTCAGTGCCAGCCCGTGGAGCTATTTTGTTGTGTGTTGCCCTTTTGCTATGTTTGCTCTTTCTACCCGTAAATAGATATTTTTGGGCTCATTTGTTTAACCTTCAGCAAAGAAAGTATATGCAAGACAGAGAGAGAGAGGGAGAAAGAGTGTGAAGGAGACAGTAAGAGCAAAAGCCGGTGAAGGGAAGCTTTTCAAATGGTGAAAGTTTCATAATTGCTATCGCGAGGCAATTTGCGGGATCGAAAAACTTTTTCCCGCTAGCCAAATGAAAATAAATCTCTTCCGGAGGCTTTCCTTCTTGCTTGCCGCTTTTCTAAGGCTTATATCGCTGACTTACTTGACAACACAGCACAACATGCCCCGCATTCACCCGCAAGAGCGTGTGTCCTTCCGTGTCGCGCTTTTCGCGCTTAAAGGCTCTCTCACAGCTGGTATTAGATGGAGTCACCTTCGTTTCACAAGTACCATTCTCCGATTTGCCGATCGTAAATCTACCGAAAGCAAAGGTTATAAAAATTTGCGTTCTTCACCTTTACTGATATTTCTCCTTTTTTTGGGTAAACCGTAACCGAAACGATATCCAAAATCATTATATTCGAATGTGATGAAGGAAAACGCACGCCCGCTTGTCCTTTCGCAGTACACTATTACCGGAAGTGTGTGTACCGAGCAGAAATAACAGAGAGAGAGAAAGAGAGAGAGAGAGAGAGAGAGAGAGAGAGAGAAAAAGAGAGGAGAAGAGAAAAACCTTCAAAATTTCCTCCCGTCATAAGTGGCTTGAGTTAGGATCGAAACCTTTATCCTCTTCCGGGCAACGGTGTAGTGTTCGGTATGTTCGGGGAGGAAAGGATTACTTTGGGGTCGATCGGCCCACCGCCATAAAGACACTCCACCAAATCGACCATAAACATCATCCCGCCTGGATCTCGCCCCAGCTAACAAGATTTGCGTGTTCGAACCGATAACAATATCCTTTCATTTTATGCCCACCCTCGCAGCACTTTTCTCCTCGGTTTCCATGCCGTGCACAGGATTTCAGGGGTCGCGGGGTAACATGTTAAGCTGCCGCTGACAAACTCCCGTTTGCATCGTTTCACACAATGAAAAGGTCAACAGTTTTCCTTGCCCTGGTCGCGGTGATGCGCTGATAGATTTTACCCGATCGGCTGACAACCTTCGTCACATCCGGCCTCCGGAAACCCCGGGGATCTACCCCAGGCCCGCTATCAGCTCCCGTTTCATCCCCGCGCAACGCGTTCACGGTTCAACTTTCGATGTACAATAATTTTCTCCATTCTGTTGTTTGCTTCTTACATGGTTGAAGTGGTAGAAGGAGTGCCTGTCCAAGAGGATCTTCAACCCCCGGCAAGGGGCAGCACAAACCATCTCAGTGAGGCACCGAAGATGGAGTAAAGAAAGAAATGGTCGAAAAGAAACTTATGCAAACTCTCCTCTGAAGGGGAATGCGAAACGATATGCTCGAAATTTTGAGCTTTGACTTAACTCCACATTGAACGTCTTGCAACTAAAGACGGAATAAAAAGTTTTTATCCCAGTATTTCATTTATTCAACGCATTCAAATGTTCTCCTTTCTTCTCTAATCATGCGTTTTTGATAATCGTTTTTAATTTATTTGCGGTTTGATTAGATGAAATGCTGTTTTGATAGTGCGTTTATAATATAATTTTATATATTTTATGGCACATGACACAGTAAATGGTTGATTTATACAAACAAAACATAAACACAGCTAGCCGCTCGGCGTGCCTGGTCCATCAAATTTCTCCCCAAGATGGAGACGCCCAGTACTTGGTAGATTCAGGAATGTCAAAAACATCGGCATCGCCTAGGTTGTGCAAAGTAATGGCTACTTATTTTCAAACATCTTCAATTTTAATACAACAAATTAGTTCTACAAATATCAGTGTTTTATTATTTTAAGCTCGAATCTTACAATTTGTATTCGTTAATAAATTATTGGTCTTTGGATTTTATATATTTTTTTTTATACGCGAATAATACAAACTTTATTGTAAAGCTTGGTTCATTTAGGATAGGGGAACTTTGTATGCAATAAACCCTATGGACAAAAATGGAAACTTTCGACAGTGTTTTGTTGACAACAGAAAACACTACAGTTTGTACAATTTTGCATGCAATTTAGTTATTCCTGCTCCAAGATACTCAACATGCGAGATGAAAAGCGAAAACGGATTGTGCACAACTATCTGCTCAATCCACTAGTGTTTGTACGGTTGAGTTTGCCAAAATCGACTGTTTCGCGAGTGATTTAAAAGTACAAAGAGCCACAACTGACTGCCCTGAGGTGCAAACTAAACGCCGGATTGGAACTGTGAAGCGTAAACTGCGATTGAAAGTCGTACGGAAAATCCAGACTAACCCAAACACCTCGGACTACGATTTGGCCAAAATTCTTACTGCCGGCCGCTCTACTATACAGCGAATCCGACTGTGAGAAGGTTTTAAGTGTTTTCCAGCCAGTAAACATACAAAACGAAACTTGAAACAACAAACAATTGTTAGAAACCGGGCTAGTAAACTGTACGATCAGGAGCTAACCAAGCCGCATGGTTGCATTTTGATGGATGATGGAACCTACGGGAAAGACGATTTCAAACAAATCCCACGGGGTAAAATTTTATCAGGCCAATGCTCGCGGCAGCGTTCCCAAGAGGTTTAAATTTGATTTCACTGATACATTCGCTAAAAAATGGTATATGGTTTGGCAAGGAATCTGCTCGTGTGGCAAAAAGACCACCGTATTTGTGACGAATAAGAACATGAATTTGGATTTGTAAAAGAAAGAGTATCTTAAGAAACGAATTTCGCCATTTATTAGGTCTCATGATGGCCTGATCTAGCAAGCTGACATTATAGTAAGGACGTGCTACAATGGCATGATATAGGTGTGACAGTCATATCAGAAAATCTGAATCCACCAAAATGCCCCCGGTTTCGCCCAACAGAGCGATATCTGGCAATAATGAAACAATAATTAGAGAAAAAAAGGAGCAGTAACTGGGGACATCATACAAATGTAGAATTGGTGGAATTTACTGGCCAGATCAGTGACTGAAGCAGCTGTGTACCGGTTGATCTGCAGTATCAACTGAAAAGTTCGGGAATTTCTTCGTAAAAGCGAAGAATTTTTTATTATATTATTTTAAATACATTATAACAAAACTTATGATTCATTCAAACAAAGGTTATGGATTTAATTAATGGTATAAAAGATACACGCAATGCAAAGTGTTCCATTTCTTAATGATGTAAACCTTAATTGTGAGTTTGCAAATAATATTTACTAAAAGAACGTTGTCTAAAAGCGTTCGTTTAATGTATTTTGACCAAATTTAACTGTTTTTTTTATTTAAAAAAACAACTCAAATGCAACTACATTTTATGTTAACAATAATTGACTCATTGAATGCTAGAATTAGAATTAACTCTATAAATTTCCAACACTTATACCTCCGTTTGGAGTGACTATAGACTACTAAAATACAAGAATCGCGCAATTGCAAATAGAAGCAATCATACTCATCACACAAACATACATTCAACGGTTATCGCGCCACAATCGAACCCGGTAGGTAGCAAACTACTGTCCCCAAACGATATCCTTCCGGTCAATGCTCAAATTATTGCGGTGTGCTGCTGTTCCGAAAGTTCGGTGCGTAGCGTACCGTTCGTCCGATTAGGTTTCTAGCCTCACCGCCGCGCCTAGCTCTTGCCTGCTCAAGCAGCGAACTTTTTAAATGGGAAAACATCCTTGAGCAATTGACATTCCGCGCTGTGATGGTGCAGCCGGGCCAGAAACACTCAACCGAAAGGTCAACTTTTATCCTTTCTTTTCTGTATTCGCTCTCTCTCACTCTCTCTCTCTCTCTTCTGACCCTTTCGTTACCCTTTGCGTACTGCATAACTACAAGAAAACACGGAGCGAACAAACTACACAAGCAAGATACATGGTGCGGATTGAGCTGCATGAAGAAAGGAAGGAAAAAAATATCCTAGACTCGCACCCAGACACCGTCAACAATATTTCGGTTTTGGGACCGTTATTAACTTTGCTCTAACTTGTTGACAAGTTTGGCAGCTTCCGAAACCAGTTCTGAAAGAAGCAAACAGTTTGTGGAAATAAGTGTGTGTGTGTGCGAAAGAGAGCGAGAGAAAGAGAGAGAGAGAGAGAGAGAGAGAGAGAGAAAGAAAATGGTAACTTTATCAAGCTACTGTTGGATGCTTCTTTCTGGTTCACTTTGAGCCTTTTCCCCCATTTCGCTTCACTTTTCCTATCCGGCTCAGTGTTTGTTGAGCGAAAATGTAATCGCTAAGGTGTGATGACTTCACATCCTCCACACAGACTCGCATGATGGTGTGCTTGCCAGGGAAATGGAGCAATAATTTCATAATGCCCCAAACCATCCACAAATAAACCGAACCAAATCAACATTAACCGGTAGACGAGAGCTCACCCACACACACACACTCACACACTCGCGCATGCACTAGACAATGAGCGACGGGTTTCATTATCCTTTGCCAGCTTGCCACAAGGACGTCAGTGCTACGTGCTGTCGTCGCTGCAGCCACTTTCCCGGTACGCTTTTCTCATGCTCATCTGTGCTCACAGCGCAAGACGCTTGTTTGTCACAACTTTGTTTGACATCGCAAGTGGCGCGACAAGTGGAACCCAGGGCTAGGTACAGATCACCGCCCTTCCCTTTTTATTATGCTGCTTGTTTCAGAGCTTTTTGCTGCTACTTCTGTTTCTTTTCTGAAGGTGACAAAGGTTGAAAACGTTCTTGGAAGTCTTCTGGACGTTTCTGCTTCGTTCGCGTTGTCTTGCTACACATACAACGGTCGCCTGACTGACGTTACTCTGTGTGTGGAGCGTCACCATAGTTTCACCTGAGCAAAGTTGAAGTGCATGAAGCACGAAGTTTAATTGATATAGCATTCCATTACATTGTCTTCGAAAAAAATGAATGTTTTTAGTGCCATTTCCAATTAGAGTTTGCCAAAAACCAACATGACCACGCAGGAACTGCCACAATGCATCACCTTTATCTCGCCAATCGCGTCCAATGGCCCATCTAACAATATAATCAAAATGTTGTTCACCCTTCAACCCCTAGGCATCCAATGCCCGTTCTTCATCCCAAAAAGAAATCGCTGATTCATTCGTTTGCAAACGTGACGCATGGCTCAGGTGCAATCGAAGCATGACGTCATAAAATCATACAACACCGTCACCACAAGATTGAGCACATAAAAAAAAGCGAAACAGAAACCAAATTGTTGCAGCACCACTGTCGCACTTGTGCCACTAACTGCTTCACTGCTCGTGAAGAAATTGTCTCCCTCTACCCTTGGCGAGAAAACGGGAACTGCCAATTGACCCAGTTTTTAAGACGCTTCTTAACACGGACAATAAAAAGCGAAGTTCCTGTGCCTACGGTCTTAAAATAGAACTCAGGGGCACACATCGCTCCCGCTCTCCCAGTCATTCCGAATTCTGGCCATGGGGTACGCCCCACCGAACGGCCTTTGTCGCCGTACGCAAACGCTAAACGCGACACAAAACCGATCGATCATGGATGGATTAGGTTAGGGAAGATTAAAAATACCACAATCGTAAAACCAGGCGCTACACGCTACGAGGGGGCTTCGGTACAATTTCGTGCAAGCTCCACGCAAACACTTTCACTCGCAAACATTTTCTTCGAAATTAATGCGATTAAATTTTAATGGGTCGCCTCAAAACATAAAACTAACATTGACATGATTGTGGGCGAGATAGTTTGCCGAGCTTGGGCAATGGGGGATCGGGGGTAAATTTTCGAGGAAATTTCACACCTTGCCCGGTACCATCTACACACCACCGTACCGGACCTGACCATGGAAGGGACGGTGCCCGTGTGCCCTCCATTTCCGGGTCTCCGGGGTTGGTGGCCCACAGTCGCATTCAGGAAATGCTCCACTATGGTGTTGGCAGCCGGAAAACGGTAACGGAAATGCCGTTCAAGCTGTTGCACACCCATTTTCGGTCGGTCGGTACGGGCAGGATTAGTCCACAAAAGCACCACACACACACATACATGCACACAAATGAACTCGACCACACTTTCCCGCGTCGGGGCGAGAAATGCCGTAGAGCGCCATATAAATGCTCAGGTGGTAATTTTAACCTCCGACAAAATCCTTGCCTCACCAGCGCCTAGCGCAGGGGGAGCAAGGTGTGTGTGTGTGTGTGTGCGGAAGTAGTTTCCGATATGTTCTCCGTGTTCCTTGGCGTTTGCCACCGTACACGAAACACTCGCAGCGCGGTATGTGTGCTTTATTACTATGCCCATTAAATGAGGCATAATGGTTAAAGGAGGGATGTATTTGAATCATCATAAAACATTATTATGTGCCAATGTGCTCGTTGCCCTGGAGCGTTGCTCTTTGAGAGGACACGGGTTTAACTTTGTGGAATTCTGGAAAGTACAATTTCTGGAAAGTACAATTACACATGACAAATTTTGTATTTTTTTCTTATGAGATAGTTTGCTGTTTTTAAACACAATCAACAGTCTTGGGAACTTCTTATATTAGAATATACAATTATGCAAACGGTATCAAGAACAGATACTTCAAACAGAACAGAAGTCGACCGAAATTTAAATCCAATACTTCATTTCTAAAGGGTAAAAATGAACAATCGAGTTTATTTTTAGCTTTAAAATCGTTAAAAAAAGTATTGTAAGGTATCATAAAACTCAAAACTCATGGAAATGAAACATTCATATTGTTGATTTTCTGGTAATTTTTCCTATACTTTACTATACTTCCTATATTATACTTATATCCTATACTATACTTATATATTTTTAATCAAATCACAAATTATGATTTGCCTTAAATGAGCTACACAATCAATCATTCTGCCTTTTAAAGGGATGAAAAGATTAAATTAAGCACCATTTTTATGGGTTTTGTGAATTCCCTTGATTTATGAATACTTTAAAAATTTTGCGAAAGTTCCCTCTCTTTCCAAATATTGCACGTCGATTGAATATTTCGCTTAGCCTTCATTCAAACCTTCCAAAACCTGTTTGCAGTTTTGGCTTTCTATTATCAGAAGTGAACAATTGCTCTCAATCTAAGGCTTGTTTCGACCCCGATTGAAGGGCTATCGATGGCTTATTGGTTGCTTCATTTACTTATTGATTTTTATATTTATTTATTCAACGAACGATGAGAGTTCAGAACAATGGTTTGAAGGTTTGAGCGAACTTTAAAATAGAAACAGATTACATTTGTTTGGCATGTTTTGGGTGTGGTATAACTGTTTTTCAATGAGTTGCGCGTTTCTAAATTAAAATCCAAGAGCGTGTAAATCTCATAATCATGGTAATTTCTAAGTGTGGGATACCTTAAGAGTATGCAGTATGTGTTAGTAATTTCTAAGACATTTACAATTATGTATTTGTTGTTATGTTTGAAGCTAAAACGCCATTGGTGTCTCCATAAAACTGTTCAACAATTATTTTCATAAGCGTATTATGTTTTTAAAATGTTTCCGAACGAGAAATAATGAATTTGAATTACATTTGTCTTTAACATTTCAAACTTATTGTTCTATAACTTGAACAACTTTTGGAATCCCTACAGGTTTTTGTTGCTTACTTGCATAGTCAGAACAACACCGATAAGGTTTTATGACGATGTATGTTGTGTACAGCCAGGGACCGAGCATCCTGGAGAATTGTTGTTGACCGGGTCATGTCACATCGACGTGCTCTATTGTGAGCAGGCCAACAAGAGAGAGAGAGAGAAAGAGAGAGATAGAGAGAGAGAGAGAGAGAGAGAGAGAGAGAGAGAGAGAGAGAGAGAGAGAAATGTTCTGATAATCCATAGAGAAGTCCGTGAAGATGGAAATACAGTAAACTCTCTTTATTATGAGACCCTACAAATTTAAAAACCCGCTTCTTATTTGAAAATTTTTGACAGTTTCTTCTTTTGCAGTACATTTTTGCTCCTCTTATTTGAAAAATCTCTGAAATCCCTCTTATTTGTGTATGGTGTTATTATTGTGTATGCAATGAAGCTTCAATCTGCAATCGTGTTCGCAGTTTCCTAACAGTAACAGTCCAGACTACATACTAAATGTTTTATCTCTTTCTAGCCTGTATGAACTTTTCTTTCACTTTCAATCTCTATCATTTTAAAACTCGTCTTAATCGACAGTCCCAACGGTTCTTAAATAATAAACAGTTTACTGTATCTACAAACTACAGGTGTACAGAATTGACTAACATGTACTATATCCACTCAGCCACTGAAGCAGAAAAGATTGATGCAAACAAGATAATTACTTTCATGTTGTAACACGTAAAAACGGCCATTTCAGTAGCATCACAGATGTCAAATTGAATGTAAAATTGAAATTATTTGACAAAGAATAATAAATTGTTAATTGGTAAAGAATTGCCTAACATAAAACAATTTACATTACCTAAAACTCTGAACAACCTCTTCATAAAACCAAACGGCATCCCACCACTTATCACCACTCGCAATAACAAACCACTCGATAGCGCTCGAGCCTGAACAAAGCCCAACAAACGATGATAGACATTGCACAAATATGAATGTCTAATTTAAAATTTATGTTAAAAGTTTGCAGTGCAGCGATATGCTCGCATTCATACTCGCGCAGAGCAGGTTAATGCCACCGAAACCGACCGAGCAGCATCGTACGCACACGTCAAAGATGCCATCAAAGACGGCCGGGACATGCGCCGGGTCCATTCACTAAAAGCAAGTAAACAAAACAAACGAACGAACAGCCCACCCACCATCCCACACACCCACTCAAAATAGAGGGCCACGTTATCAGAATGGATTGCAAATCAATCTGAAGTGTGGCTGTTTGCGGTCGTTTGTTGTTCTTTTTTTTTTCCTCCGAATTCATTCCGCCACGAATTCGAGACAAAGACATGCACGAGCAACAAAAACTTTGCCCCGTTTTGATTGGCAGCTGTTGAGGGCTGTTGAGGGCGCATTGCTTTTCGTCGGCCGGAAATGCTTTGTATGCTTGTGCAAGAGTGCGGTTGAATCGGATACATTCACGACCTCAGTGCGAACAGTGCCACGTTAACACATTTAGCACACACGCTTGAAACACGCTGACAGGCAGCGCAGTGTTGTAGGGCTAGCAGCGTTATCCTTTCGACTGGCATTCGTTTAGATGAGTTCCAACGAGTGGAACAAACAATCGAATCGTCTAGCTTTTTGGCTGCAGGTTTTTAAAACTGAAACCCAATCACCTATCACCTACGATAAAGAGCTGTCAAGCAGGAGGAGGGCAGGAGGCAGTATGTGAGCCACACATCGATACGTGGCCATGGTCAGACAATCCTTGCCCGGCCAAATCATGTGTTTCCTTTTCAATCAAACTGCATAGTATTGATAGCCATTTTAAACAGTTCAATGGATCGAATTGAGTGTTGGCATTGGTATATGCAAGCTGTAGTTGCATGTATACATTCCTGTTAGATGTAGCTTCAACATTTTTGATAATTGCTATTTTCGATTCTAAATAGTTACTCATTGTTCACAGACGAATTCCTCTCTGTACATTGTGCTGATTTGCTTTATGATGAAGAGTGTTTGATTGACATGTGTTGCAATGTGTTGAGGGCTTGATTTACGTTTTCGCGCACTTCAAAATTATTGTTTGGAATATTTGAATTTCTTCTTTCAACACGCTAATGATTAGCAAGGCTGTCTGTTCGTCTGGTACGTAGGGTAAGTGTACCAATAGTGGTGCAATTTGTTGTGGTACAGATGTGTTTTAATAGATTTAAAGTGTCAGGAAGGACAATTTCTGAATATTATTAAATAAAATAAAACATAGCAATTGAAATATGTTTTATCTTCGCAATCAAAACCATTTTTAGCAAGAAACACTTCAAATTTACGAAAAAATACATATTTTTGTGACTGCTGCGTTGTACCTATAATGGTGGTATGGTTTCTATAGTCGTCATATTGTGCTCCTATAATGGTGGTTAACAAAGATACCTTCAAAACAGTGTATAATAACAATGAAACATATTTTCTAAGCTGTTTTCGTATTAAGAGCAAAGATTACTGCCATAATATTGATTTATTGCGTAATTTGATCGTAAAAAAATGTATAAATAAGATTGATCAAACTATTCACTAAAGTACTGCATCACACCTGTCGTCAACCCACACCCGGAAAAGTGTGCTTGATTTGAAGTCAATTTTTCATTCAGCTAAATAAGCGATTTTTGGCCTTTTTTGGTAAATTATTCACAAAAGACTAATTTCTATTGCTTATTTTTGTGAAAATAGTACGACATTTCAAAAATATCGCCGAAAAAAATCTAAAATGTCATATTTTTATTGATTTTATAACTAAGACCACAACATGCCTATTTTGCGTACCTGTAATGGCAATATCGTAAAAAACACGCAAATATGGTCAAAAGGCAATACATTTCAATACAACAATATCATTTGATAACAATCATGTTAAAAATCTACGAATTGCGTTGTTATGTGTTCATTTAGAACTTTACAAAGATATGAGTTTCGTTATGAAATCCTAAGGATTTTGGAAAAATTTGACACATTTTACAAAATAATGGATTTTTAGATCACTAAGTAACGGAATGGCCCCATTTAACTTTTAAACCCTTTATTAAAGTCCAGAGAACATTTCACACAAACATAAATAACTTAATTACGTTTAATTTATCGTATGCAACGCATTTTAGTGCAATACCACCACTATTGGTACTACCACCACTATAGGTACGTTTACCCTAACAGTTGCTTCCAAGTTCAGAAGTAAATAAGTTCAGCGATGGGTGCTTTTGCCACGCCGCAGTACGCTACGGTGCCAAATACCTCGTGTTTTTGGTTCTTTTTTTATGTAATCTTAATTTTGTTTTCTTTTTTCTTTCTTTCGTTTTACATCTACTGTTTTTTCTTACTACTTACTTTTTGCTTTTACTCATGCTAGTTCGCTCTTATTGTTAGTTTATGTTAATCTGTTTTTACTCTTATCATTCTCTTCTAATCCTATTTCATCTTATCATTACTTTACTCATCTTTCTCATTACACTTGTACTTTGTTGTTTAATTTTTAAAGTATCTGTTTGCTTGCCTTTTCTATTAATTTTGCACTCACTTACGGGTCACAAACTTTTCGCTCTTGTGCCTCTTTTATACTTAAACTTAGGTTTCGGTCGAAGTCCAAATTTAAAAAGGCTTTGTTATAGGATAAGGTGTGTAGGAGTAATTGACATCAGCGTAACTCATTTATTCGCCTTAGTCAATTTTTGTAATCAAAATTCCTGCCGTGTGGCAAATCAATTGAATGACCGTAGTATCGTGATTATCTATGCAGTTATTTTATTATTGATTTTCTAAAAATCTTTAAATTTAATCAATAGCAAAGGCAGTTTATTTCCTGATTTATTTGTCAAATCATTGTACGGATTTCATGCTTAAAAAAGGCCACTTTTAACATCCGTCTATCTCTGAATTCTCATAATTCGCTTAGCTCCGAATCAGACTATAAACCTATCATGTCTGAACTCAACACAGAAAAATGAGGTGACAAAAAAGTTAATACACTCCTGTAGCTCATCAGCAAAAAAAAGCAAGGAAAAACAGCACACAGCTTTGTTTCAGGAAGGACAATTTATCCCGGGCCGTGCCGGACAGATGGTTGGCGATAAACAGTAAATGGACAGATGTAATTGAATCACAGTTTTTTTCCTCGAACCATGCCCGACGAGATTGTGTCCCACCACTTTGAGCAGCGGCTCGCTGTTTTTAGCAAGTTCGCAAGTTCTGTGAGCTGTGCAGCAATTGCTACTCCGCGCCTTCGGGTGTGCCGGGCTGCTCGAAGAACACGAAGCAAAGACACGGAAACGCAGACGCACGGGTGCGAGTTGATAATTCTATTTGCACTTGAGCAATGACCTTCGGAAGTTCTGAGTTCGTAGAGAAAGAGAAAGAGATAGGAAGGGGACGTATAAAACAAAAGAAAAATGAAGTATCGTAAAGTCTTTCCGATAATGCATCAAAACACACACAAAGGCGATCATGATCCGTGGGGAGTTGCTTAAAAGCTTACCCCGCGCGGTATGAAATATTTCCCATGGCGAACAAAACGAAACAAAACTGGAAGTGTCCAAAAATGTTCGTCCAAACACACACAAAAACACAGCTCCACTTTTGACGACGAGTTTCGGTTCGTTCGGTCCAGCGTTGGCGTTTTGGGTTTGACAGGCGGGTTTCCTCGATCTCTGCCCTCTCACATTTGCGCTGTCTGTGGCTGGCTATTTTTAGCCACCTGGCCCATAATCGAACCGGTGACGACGTTGAAAATACCATTTCTCATTCGCATTTATTACAATCACACCCGATTCGATCCGATTCGATGTGTGCAACAACAACAACAACAACAGCAAAAACAACCCGTAGATTTTGTATGAAGGGTTCTATTTTGTATGTGTGCTGAAGGAAACGACCCCTTACTCCACACCCAGAACCCACAGCCATTGGACGGTGGCAGACGGATGGATAAATGGATGAAGCGTGAAATGATTTATCGCACCGTGTGTCCAGCTCGTCAGCCATTTGCTACGGAACCGAACCGGAAACGGCGGGCGAAGGAATGACCGCCCCCTGTTGGCTAAACGTCAAATCACTCATCGCCACGGGAACAGGGACGAGCACGGAGAGTGAAGAAGTGAGAGGAGCGCGAAAAAAAGCGCCACATGGGCGATCGTGGAGACGAGATTGATTCGCTTATAATTATAAGTGATTTCCGATCGAGTGTGCTCTTCTTCAATAAATTATCAGGCAAACGTCGGCCCTTAGGCGCAGCTTGATTTGTAGCCCGATGCATAGTGTGTTGGAGGTCGTCCCAGCAGCAGCAGCAGCAGCAGCAGCAGCAGCAACAGAAACGAAATGTAAGACATTCAAAAGCTACTCTGCCAGCGCAAGTCACAGTCAGCCGGATCGTCTAGAACGGGTCGGCAGGCAAAGTTTGTGTGTTGTTTTTGCCCTTTTTACGACTTTCAAGCACGAACCGCACCATTCCATGCGCCTTTTCCAGCGTTAATAGGCGCAGGGAAGGTGCGCTCCGCTGAAGCTTACAATTGCGCTTCGATTTGCAGCGGGGCAATGGTTTTGTTTCCTCCCACGGACCTGTCTGAGCGGATATTAACATTTCAAAGGCAAAGCAATAACGATTTTTCATCCCTTTTTACGTGGCAGCAACAGGTGCAATAGAAACCGCACGAACACGAACACCTCAGTAGAGAGGGGAGAGAGGTGTCGTGACCTTTCGGGGTGTGATGAATATTGGAGGGTTTTTGTTTTTTGGTTGATTGTTTATTCAATTTCGGGGAAGGGGCTCTTGTGTGCGTTTGCAGTGAAACAGTTGACAATTTGCGTTCCCCTGACAAACAAACACACGGACCCACAAAACAAACCCAAATGGTCTATGCAGCAACGTATCATCCATTATCTGTCGTGCAATGAGACCGATAAGCATCGTTAAACCGGACGGAAAGGAAAGGTGATTGTTTTCCAAATTAATGGTCCCTCACATTCCCACATTGGTCTCCCTTCGCCACCCTCATCTCAACAAAGTCAACAAAACGCGTTACCGCGTGGTGGTAAAAATGGTGCGCGGAGCGGTTTTATTGACCCGAACCGATCAAACTGAAATAAAACGGAAACACCAGCCGCACGCAAAACCGGTCGGTCCAGGGCGTCGGAGCTCTCTCTCTCTCTCTCTCTCTCTCTCTCTCTCTCTCTTTCTCTCTCTCTCTCTCTCTCTCTCTATCTCTTCTTTAGGCGTTCAACGGTTGCGTGATAAGCTGCGCGTGATACTGCGTTCGCCGGTTTCGATGGTTTGCGGTAAATTGCGTCAGCGAACCGCACCGAAGATGGAGGATGTTTCTTAGGAGAAACGGTGGTGGTTTTGCGTTTTATGAGTTTCAAAAGTTGTAATTGCAGCGGACGTTTATGGAGCGTACGTGTGTAGATTAGGGGGTGGTTTTAGGAGTTTTTTTTCTCTTTCGTTCTCTCACTCCCTTTTTGTCATTTTGGTGAAAGTCTTTCGTTGAAACTTTTGGTAGGAAGGATACATTCTAGAACATATTACTTAGCATATGAGGAACGGTGGAGGAGAAATGGATCCTTTTGGTGTTAAGTTTTGTTAAACATGCGGTTGCATTTTGAAAGAAAATAACACGTTAGAGAGTATGGTTTGCTTTTGTGATGAAATATTGTTTTTTTTTTGTTCTTTCGAAGGAGCCAATTCCTTCGCGAGCTTAAGCCCCACCGAAAAATGCTTGACCAGGTATGGGAGGTCAAATCGAAGCAGATTCAAATTAAACGTTAAATCTTTTAATAGCGTTACACCATCCAGTTTGTCCAGTAAACAACAGGATTAAAATATGTAAAGCAAATACCATTAAAGGACAATATAAAAAACAATGTTTTTTGTTCAGATTTCAGTGATTATCAAATCGAGCATTAACTTCAAAATTAAATACACCTATGGCATGACAAAAAAGCTCAGATAATATGTGTTATGTAAATCTTGTCTAAATGCTTTGTTCTGTTCAATCGTTTGTCCTTTACATGAGTTTGCGTTTATTATCTGGTGTCCACGACAACAAAACAGCATAAATAGGATTGAGGCTATACAAATAAAAGTTATAAAATTAGGAACTTTCGCCTGCCTTGGGTAACCGTTTTCATTCTCTTTCCAACCAGGCAAGATGTTTATTGTTTGGACTAGAAAAGCTATATCATAGAGGAATGACGGTCCAATTCCTTTTTTTTATTTTTTGCGTAAACTGATCGCTGACTTAACTGTCTACTCTCTAATTTCAAAAATTTACTTCAACGTACTTCGTAGGATACTAAGACTAGAACGTTTTTTAAGAACAAATTTCAGAAGAAATTTACACAAATGACCTCTGTTTATAGCGCTTTAAGCAATCAATTGAACCTAAACATGACTTTGAACTAGCTTAGAAATTACTTGAGATATTGTTTTAGCTAGCGGTTTATTTCTTTATCTGTATATCTTTATTTATTCATCTACTCGTCTCCTTTATTGTTCCGATATATATTTTTTCTTTTTTTTTTTCTTGTTTTTATTTAGTGAGTAATTGGGTTGGTGTTGGGGGTACTCGAGATTGATCGACTACTTGGCCCCTAAACTTTAGTTTTATTAATTAAGGAATTTATTAGTGAATTTATTTTATTAATTAATTATTTTTTTATTTAGCTATTCAACACATAATCCCTTATTTATTCCCCTAACATCTGCCTTAATCCGGTGTCGCCAAAATTGGAAATTAATAAAATATTCTCTTTGAATGCGTTGGTCGTTAAATTAAAATCAAAGTGATTAGACCATGTATTGAATTGCCTTGTCATAGCTAGTGACGGTTTGTTGTATCCATATAAGGTACGCCTGTTCTCATCAACAAACAAGTTACGAGAGCGAAGAGGTCTCAAAGGCACGTAGAAGTTGCTCTTCTCTACAAAAAAACGACTATTTCATTTTTAAAATATGTTAGCAATAAATACACATTGGTTTACCTTAAAACGGTGTTCGAGCGTCTGTAGGCCAAGCAGAAGGCAATGCGAGGGATAACTTAGTATGGTTGTAAGTTCACTGAATTCGTCGCATTTTAAAGCAAGTCTTGTAAACTTCCGTTGTATTGCCTCTATTCTGTTAATCGTCGAACTGCAGTTATTTGACCATAGTACCGAACAGTATACTACGCACGAGCGCACAAGACAAGTAAACAACGACTTAAGACACAAGACATCACTACATTCACGGAATTGTCGAAAGATAAAACCTAGAATCTTGTATGCCTTGCTAACAGTGTTGTCAGTATGTAAACGGAAATTTAAACTAAAGTCCAGTGTGTAACATCTAGATCACAAACTTCCTGACGACGATCTGACACACTGCCTAGCAACGAATAATTATACTTGATCGTTTTTTCAAGTCTATGAAATGATACAATAAAAAATATCAAAGGCTAGCTCTAGATCATTTTTAGACACCAAGTACTAAACACCAAATATGAGTCTTTTCGTCCTTGGACCCCCTATTGGGCACAGAAGTTCTCAATGAGACTACTGTACACACTGATATACAACAGGAATTACCATCCATGGGGCCCCCAAAATTCACGGGGCCCCCTCGGCCGCTCAGTCCGCGTACCGTTAAATCCGTCACTGCCTGCAGCCAACGTGTTGCAAATTGAAATAGAAACATGCACGACTGACATGCTTGGAGCTGTCATTGGGCTCGAACAATCTCATTAGTTTTTAAATAGAATAAACTCCTTCAATTAATGACCTTCCATTAATCATGAGCTTTCAAGCGAGTCTTCAAAACAGTTAAACATTAACTCAACTAATTAATTAATACATTTTCCTTTTCATCTAGCATGAACCACTTCACAGTGCCAGCGCACTAGCGGCTGGATGTTTCATTTCATCAAACAAGATTTTTGTCTCCTCCGAAAAAACAACACCCAAACTACCTGATTTTAGCCAGCTGTCTCCAGTCCACCGTGCACATCCTCTTCGCTATTTATTCAGCAACATCAATCAGCAGCACCTAATGATTTATTTATTTGAGCTGATTCAATGAGCTGAAACAAACAAGCGACCGGGGACACATGTCCTAAACAAACAGAGCCCCTTGTTCCACCGGGGACCGGGGAGGAAGGACCTATCTAAACCTAACACTTGCTCCTATCTGTGTGCGGTACTGGGTGCAAAGAAAAGATGTACCAACCGGGCAGTCGGGTTTCGGGGTTTGGGTCACATTGTACACATTTGCTACGGACGGATTTCTAATTTCTTAACACCGAACACCGGACAGTTGGTATAGATCAGTGACCCTATCTCCGCAATGGCCTACGCAAGTCTATCTGCTGCTTTGACTCAATCAAATTGTCATACCCTTGCGGCAACTGCTTTTTTGCCCATCGATTCCTTCCAGCGTCTTGGAGATGTTTCAGCGCCAACATTGACCAAAAAAAGACTCCCACCTTTGGGAAGGGGTTGTTACAAGCTCGTTTCTGTTGAGGGCCTACTGAGCGAAGCTGGGAAAGCCCCCGCATGGCACGAAAATACCAATGGTGAAGCAAAACCAACAAAAAAAGCATCCCCAAGCGCACAATTCAACTGGAGAATACGGGGAAAATTGCTAAGTCAAACAAAAATCAGTTGATGCTATGGTTCTGCCCCAACCCTCTCCCACCACGGGGCCACGAACACGTGGCTCGGCGCACCTTTTTCAGTTGTTTTGCAGCCGTGCGACCTGTGCTGCGTTCCGTAAAGCGTTTTAAATTCTCGCAATCGTATGCTTCGCCAAAAGGGTTTCGATTTTATTCGTGGACCTGCTCGCCTCCTCAAACCCCTTTCTCCATTCTCATCCTCTAAACCATTTTGCTCTCCCCCCATTCATGCGTATTCATCGAAAGTCGTCGAGGTAGAAAAACAGCAGCATCAATCGAACACTCGATTTCCGATCAGCCCGTGAAGAGTGTCGTGTGCGGAACGCTTTCTTCTCACGCGCCGATCCATTCCGCCCATACCAAGACGAAACGCTTCTATCGTTTCTCGGAATCATAAAACATATGGTGTAACAAACACACACACACATCTTATTGCTTAAATTTTCTCACAAATGAAAAATACGGGAGAAAGCTCGCTTGTCTCTTTGTCTGTGTGCTTTTCCGTGTAAAGCATTTGATGCGACAATGCATAAAATTGTATCATACGAATAATCTGCCTGTTACGTTTGCGTGTTTGTGTGTTCACCGCATGCCGTAAAGCGCTTTTCACTATCTATTTTTCGCACGAATGCGGGCGGAATTCGACAAATTGGCCACCGAATGTCAATGAATTTTAATTAGCCCCCCGCGGAATGGATTGTTAAAATTTCATCTGCATGCCCACGCGGTACAAAGCGCATTGCAATGGGAAAATGAGTAAAGCTCACTGAATCACTGATACCATTTGCAGTTATGTTACAGGTGTCAGCCATTTGTCCGCGATACCTTTGTTGGGCAGATAATGATGTGCATTTCCGGACAGGCGCTGTTGAACAACCAGTTTGGGTGATCGGTGGGTGTTCCAGTTATTGTGTTACTACTTCTAGACACATAGTTTACCAGTAAAATTAATTAACAAGCGCAGCTGCAGTGAAAGTTTCCATTTTGCCATAAATTAATTACATCAATAAAGGTTATGATTACATTGTTATATTATTGTGGGAATCGTTTTCATTGTACATAAATTGTAAGCATCCAATTAATGAAAACTCGTTCTATTCTTTTAATTAGGAATTCCAATTATCTGTTTGGACAATTGAAGGATCAGATAGAGTAGTTTAAATAGCTTTCTAAAAACTTCTGTAAGGAAATAGAACTGTTTTTAGCACTATTTTTTTACTTTTTCGTAAAAAAAACTTATTTTTTAATTTATTTTTATTGCTATTCTTTAATCCTATTTCATCAGCTAACTGCAAACTGCATAATTTAAACCTTTAATTCAGCTTTATTATTGAGAATACTGGTGTTGACTTTTATAAAGACGCTCTGAGCTACTTCAAGAATCATTTTTTCTTACCTAAATTTACAAAAAAGGATCACATATTCGTTTCAATCTGTTCCATATTTATTTGACTGCATTAAAGCCAATCGTGTATACAAATGAAACAACAGAGACGTGTTCTCAACGTCCCCAGGAAACGTCTGTATTAATGCATATTGTATGACTTTCTGTTAATCTTCCGTATTTACAAAGTTTCCCACCATTCTCGCTAGTTATTAGATTAAGTGCATCGCGCAAACATTTGCCATTGCCTCCATCCACATGTAAAAAGTGCATAAAAATGCGGTATAATCTGCAACCACACTCCAAAACGGATCATTTCATTTTTTGACCTTCATAATACAATGATACCTAAAAGACTGCATTGTATATGATAAAAAAAAATCCATACACACACACACAACCACCTTCACAGATAATGTCCACTCGACAAAACCACTCCGCCACCGTCAACCGGACACTTAAGCGGTGTCGTTTCGTGCGCGTGCCCTCCGTCCGAAAATGGAAAAATCATTAAACAAGCGCTCGATTTTTATGGTCAACATCAATTAATCGACGCCAGATCGGCACACGTAGAACCATGCCCGTCATTGATAAGACTCGGCTCGTGCCTGCTTATGCTCCTCTCAACGGGTAGCTCGTTCGTGGGAAGAAAAACAACAACAAAGACCGCCCCAATCTCCACCTACACCTACGAAAAAAGCGCGCGCGCTCAGACCCTTAACGAGCGTCATTAAAACGTTGTGAACATGTCGTTCACATCGTTCCTTTACCGGCTGCGGCCCCTGTGCGTCTGGCGCACATTTAGTAATGAGGAAAGGATCACACAAAGCTCATACACACACCAACACGCTCCTTTCGACATGGGTTGTGGTTGCGCGAAATTAATATCTCGTTCACCGGCCCCACAATACGGTCCGTCCACAAGTGTGCCCACAAATAGCCACACACAAGCCGCACGAGCCCACGAGCCTGGCGATAGGACGCCGATCGAGTTCCGCTGCCAGTGCCAAAAATAGTTAATCATTTCACCTTCCGCCTCCCGAAAACCGGTACCAAACCAGCTATAACCGGTTTGTAAAATGTAGGAGTTTAATTAAATCCTTACTTGTACGGGGACGCGAGTCCTTCGACAACGAACGCACGTCACCGCAGCGTTCGTCGCGTAATGAATGTTTGTTCAATCGCGCTTCAACAACAAAAAAAAACACACACACACACACACACAACACTACCCCGCCATCGACATTGGCCTGAAAAGAACTTTGCCCGTGCTGTATGACCTTAATGGTTTACCATCATTAGCTGCTGCTGCCATTTCGGTCCATTTTAGGTTGCCCGGCCCCTGTCCCGAATCGTGTCCACTTAGGGAGAACTAATTTTGGAATTATAATTTTATATTACCGGCCACCAGCAGCGTACCAGCGCGGTGAGTGTTGTCACCGAATCGCTCTCCCAGTAGCCGATTTGCTTTTGAGTGACTGGGAAGAGTGGCCAGTCCGTCTTTTTTTTTTCTTCTTTCAATTAAATGTCATAATTGAAGAAAACGACCCCCCGATGGAACAGCATAACGGTACGCCAAGTCCACCATGTACCTTTTTTGTTTTTATTCAATGGTGTGTGTGTGTGCAACATCGGGTTAATGTCCGACAAGTACTACCACCTTTTACTACCCATTCCACCTGTCACAGCTTTATGTGTGTGTGTTTGTGTGTGATGGCACTGTAATGACTACGGCAACGTCGAGTTAATACACTGAAGATGACGTCTATCACATGAACCAAAGGGACGAGTTCGATATGTTCATTTGCGGTGAATGACAAACGAAGAGAGAGAAAACATCTAACCCAGCACAAATTAATCGATTCCTGCAGCGAAAGTAAACGAATCTGTCACCGCTGTATGATGTAGCAGCAGCCAGCGCGTGGGAGGTTTATCCGGTTTATCTTGCCTCGATGATCCTATCACGTTTCAAACGCATGCACTAAGTAAAGGTGTCACTTGCTGTGGGTTGGCATTTGGGATGGCATTTCGCTTCGTGCTTAACTATCCCATTTACTTTATAATGGAATATCCTTGGTTCCCAGAATTGTTCGAATCTTCTGCCTCTGCTTGGGCTAGCCTCCTAACTCCATTCTGAACCGTGGGCGACCGTTTTCGATCAACAAGTCATGAATATACTAGGCCTAGGTGGGCTAAAGGTTCCTTACGAAAAGGTGGTTTCGTTTGCAACCTACGCATAAAATGCTTGGCAATTTGACAACAGCTTGGAATCGAATGGAGAGTGGTTTTTTGTCGTTTTTTGTAATGATGAAATCGATGAATAATGATTTGTTCTATAATACAGTCAACAGATATTTCAACTATTCACTGTAATAAGCATTCGCTATTGGAAGGAATTATTTCAAAATCCATACAAAAAGTTGAAAATTGAATAAAAAAACAAATACATTTATCAAGAAAATGTTCAAGAACTACAGCATGTAAGAAACAACATGTCTGAAAACTACCTAAAAATTGGATTGTAAATCAACCACTGGAAAAAATCTTCAATTAGAAATATTTAAGCCGACCAAAAAATAATTTAAATGCACATTTCGAGAGTTTCTCATGCTAGCCTACCACCATGGTAAGATCTCCGAATTTGTTCTTCTATTTGGCGTAACGTCCTACGCGGACATGCCGGCCTATACAGGCTTTCGAGACTTAATTCATTACCACGCAGCCGGATAGTCAATCCTTACTACGGGGAGGGACGGTCCATTCTAGGCTCCGAATTCGTAACTAATTATTAAGCGGAATTTGTTCTCAATGTTCAATGCCACAATACCTACTGGCCAGAGGACGCAGTAGGCGAAATACCATGAAGATCTAAAGCGAACTCAACTGTTGTTTCCAACTAAAGGTTCAATTAAAAAGGGTTAAATGTGATAAGGATGGAATTAAAAAACAATCTCAGAACTTGCAAAAATGATTCCACTAACTTCAAATTTTAACTAGCATACTATCCAAATCTTCCTTAAAGTGCCATACAACACTCACGCTGTTATATTGGCCTGATAATGTTTACGAGACTTATTCAATAAGCGACTCATCAATCTCTTCCACGAAGGGACGGTCCAGTTTAACAAGAATCTTGAGGGGCAGTAGTAAATGGAAAGACTTGCCTTTCTACTTGGTAAGCCTTACAAGCTGCACTCATTGCCTCGCTAGTCTCATTTCTAATCCATACATTCCCTTATCAAGTTTGTCAGTTGTATGTCATGATGATTTTCAGCACAGGTAGAGAAACTAGATACTATGAAACGTAACGGAAAAGTTGGCATATGGTTTATAGCATCAAAATCAGTTTAAGGAGAACCAAAGATTAAAATCAGAAAAAAATCCTTGTAATCGGAAACAGTCATCAGAACTACGCACGGGAAAGTACATCTTGAGGTCATCCGTGTATAGTAGAACCTGGCAGTCAGGTACTAGGTGAACAATGTCATTGATAAATAGATTAAATAAAAGAGGCCCTAAAATGCTGTCTTGAGGATCTCCGGATATCCTGCTAAATGCATTATGCTTTAACGGTTTACCAATAGAACGCACTAATGCTATGAAGAACCTCGGTGTCATACTTGATTCAAAGCTGTCATTTGACCAGCAAACGGAGGAGGTGATTACTCGAGGTAATCAGCTGCTTGGCATGTTGTTTAGGGTAACAAGAGATTTCAAAGACTCAATCTGCATCAAAGCGTTATACTGCGGTATTATCCGCCCGGTACTCGAATACGCCAGTGTTGTCTGGAAGCCCTCAACCCAAAGACTTTCTGAGCGAACGGAATCGTTACAGCGTCGCTTATCCCGATACGCAACACGCCTGTTACCTTGGCCACCTGGCAGTCAGTTATCACCTTATGAAACGCGACTTCTACTCCTCGGACTGCGCAACAACTGTTTGTGGCTGGTTTACTGTAACATCGACTGTCCATCCCTGCTCCAGCAGTTAAACTTTTACGCGCCTGCTGTTCAGCTTCGTTCTCGTCCGTTACTTGCCCTGAACCATAGTCGAACTGGATATGGATCTAGAGACTAGTGATGGGAAAAATGAAGATTTCGTCGGAATCGATTCCGGCTAGCTCCGAAGTTTTCTGGAATCGATTCCGGATAGTAGGTCCGGAATCAGTTTCCGGAATCGAGTTTGGCTCCGGAATCAGTTTCCGGAATCGAGTTTGGTTCCGGAATCAGATTCAACTCCGGAATCGGAATTGGTTCCGGAATTGGCTCCGGAATCGGAATCGATTCCAGCATCGGAATCGGCTCCGGAATTGATTCCGAACACGTAATCTGAATCGGGTAGGTCCGATTCCGAGCTCCCACCACTACTAGAGACCCCTTCAACTCCACGATTAGGGTGTTTAACGAAGTTTGTCATTTGTTTGATTTTGGAACCTCAGTACAATCCTTTAAAAACCGCCTTAGGAACGAGTTATTAAGTTGATCTTTATACTTATTTTAAACTAATATTATACTTAAGAACATTCACACGGATCACTGTTATTCATTGAACGAGAAATACACGATTAAACAATTATGGATGCAGTCCTCAATATTTACACGGAATTGTGGTCTTGACATTATGGTTGCTTGAATTGTATCAAAACCTATTTTTGATGATTGAACGTTTGAACAAAATTTAAATGGTTCAAAAGCTACTCCAATCAATACAGGCAAAAACAGTTTTAAACTGAAGTCCAGTTTCAGTTCGATGCTCAAAACAATGTTCAACTAATTTATTAAAACAATCTAACTTATCATTGTATACGTTTTATATTCGTAAAAAGTATGCTCTACAATTCAAAAAGTAATTCAATACACATCACACAACAAACCACAAACCTACCCACGTACAGATTACAATGCATTAGTTAATGTGAAATACATCTGATTTGTTCGTTTCCCTGCTTCATCCAGCACGGCCTCATCGATGATCGTGATTTGCTACGCTATACACTGCCCACCTTGAACCAGCTGCACACGCTACTAGCCACGCTTCGAAGCTTGCGGTAACGATATCACAATCACCGCTTGATTGTAATAATAAGCCTCCGTCCGTGGGTTCATTTCGCGCAAAAACCCGCTACCCTCCCAGCATTTCCCGACCAGCCAGACGATGCCAGAAAGCCATTACACCCCGACTGGCGGCGAATCATCACATTTCCAGTCACGACCTATCACGGGCTGCGGTTACAGCATGTAAATTACGACCAAATAATTAATCACCACGCATAAATACATGAATCAACTGGTACGCGCAAGCTGGTAAATACGCACCGGTGTTCTGCGGTGTTCTGCCGCTAATGGTTGTGTTTTAAAACCCCATCCCAGCGTACTCCTCCGATTGCACCGGTGGGAATACGGGGGCAGGGACAAATCACCTTGTTTGAATGTTGTTGTTGTTGTTGTTGTTGTTGTTGTCGACCTCTCGCCACAGCACAGCAGAAAAGCATCAGGTTTAACAAGTTTACAGATTCCTCCCCGTTTTGGCGGTGCTCTGGTACCGCGCCAATGAACCCGATACATGTCCCGCGAGGCTAATGGCGAGCGGGGAGCGAGCGACGAAGGGTTGCGCGTGAATCGTGCATGGTGTATTTAATTAAGAAACCACAGTCACACTAATTCGCGGTTTTAACTTGCAAATGCTGCGAGACATCGCAGGTTCGAGGGGAGAAAAAACGGGAAACGTGTGTCGTTTGCAAAAATTAAGCGCAAATTCCGCGGAGCAAGGAAAACTGACGCCGGCGCTGGGGGAAGATCCCACTATATTACGGCTCCCGGGAAACGCTTTCCTGTCCTGCATACCCCACCGCCTGTCTTCCCCTTGCATCGATTCCTGGATGGTGGAATTTTACGCACCTTTCGTGACAGGTAGTTCTGCCGTCGCATTGGGCACTTTTGTAAATGCAAAACACGGCGCCCCTTCCCCAGCGCCACCATAGTCTCTTAGCTCATTGCCAGGCGTGTCAGGTGGTCGGATGGTGTACCCCATCCGAGGGGTGTCTTTCGGAGAGCGGGAAGTGAACCAGCGGCTCAATTACACAGCACTTGATTGACGTCAGCCAAATTTCACTGCGGCACTTTTCAGTGCCAGCGCAAAACTTTCCTGATTAACTCGCGGGAAAAAGGCGTCGCGAGCGGAGCGGAGGGGTAAGGCTCGCATTCCCCCACCGATGGCGCATAGCACGGTACGAAGTGGCCTACAGTGTAGGTAGGTTTATGGAGGGCGCTAGCGCCTAACATCATTATGATTGAGCGCGCTTGATACGGTGCTTTGATTTCGATGTACGACGGTCCTCCGGAATTCTCTGCTACCTGTCAGTTCAATGGTCGACAATCATTTCATCTCATCCATATAAATGTTGAAGTGGAAAATTTTGAAATCATCTAGCCTCGGTACAAGGAGGGAATAGGGGTGTAAGGGTAGAGGGAAGAGGATGAAGTTCAAAGAATTCCACAGACCTTTGGCTTTGCACTGTAGAGTAAAAATTAATGAATATTTGGTTAAAATTACTGTTAAGCATAGAGTTTAATGGCCTTTTAAGTCAAACCCTTGTAATAATTAGTTGGTAACAGCCTCTTATCGTGTATGAAACAAAATACCTTTCTACAACCAGAATAAAATAAATACATACTGCTAACCATACCACATTAAGTGATCTCGTTTGGCGAAATTAATCCAATCCAGTAACTCATTAGTTACACGAAATTCGACTCATAAAACATAGAGATGCTATATTCTATACAATTTATGTATAAGGTCTTATGCTACGTGGTTAATGCGTTGGAAAAGCATTCAAAAATTCCCGCGGACGAATTTCTTTATAACATTTTGAGAGAAAAATGCGTCCAATACATGAGTAATACTGTTTCAATTTAACTCGTACGACTCAATAACATGCCCGTAAAGGGTTCAAGCCTAGAATGGACCGTCCCCTCGTAGCAAGGACTGACAATTAGTGTTGGGTCAAGAGCGAAAGAGCTACCTCAATCGCTCCGCTCATCTTGTTGTGCGCGCTCCCGCACAGCACACAGGAAAAAGAGGTAGCTCCGTACGGAGCGCTGCACACAGGAGCGATTGTGCGATGCGCTCTCAGGAGCAAAGTTTCGCACTTCACTGAGCGCTGCACGCAGGAGCGAATGTGCGATGCGCTCCCAGTAGCGAAGTTTTGCACTTCACTGAGCGCTGCACGCAGGAGCGATTGTGCGATGCGCTCTCAGGAGCGAAGTTTCGCCCTTCACTAAACGAAATAGATTACATTCAAGTAAGCTAAGCAAAACTTTGTTCATTAAACAAAACAAAATGTAAGAAAAAAGGAGAATGCGGAAGTTAGAGGTTGATATGGACTAAGATATAAATACTGTACAAACTGTACTGTACTTCTATTACTGTATTCAATTTCAATTATAATAAACATATACGAACTCATATAACAGGTGAGTAGAAATAATTGGCGCATTCTGCTCACATTCTGCAAGGCTTTAAATCATTTCCTGTACGAAGCTTTCAACCGCACATCTTCTAGCTCATTGTTTCAACTTATCCAGCAGCACTCCTGGCGAAGAGAAATTTCGCTCCTGGAAGCGCATTGCACAAACGCAGCCCTGCGTGCAGCGCTCCTTGTGGTGCGAAATTTTGCTCCTGGGAGCGCATCGCACAATCGCTCCTGTGTGCAGCGCTCCGTGCGGAGCTACCTCAAGCGCACCGCACACTTTAAAGAGCGAGAGCGGTGCGCTCCGCTCTTCCAAAAGAGCTACTTGACCCAACACTACTGACAATGGCTCCGTTTTACTGAATTAAGTCTCGACAGCGTATACAAAGGTCAGCATGTCTGCATATGACGGTACGCCAAGTAGTAGAAGAAGAAGAATGTTTCAATTTGAAGGATTGTTTTAAGTATGGAATATGATTTCATTAGACAATTTATTTATTTATTTATTCCATTATTACGGCACTATATAGCCTTATTTTCAGCCCAATAATGCTGATTTACTTTTTTACGTCTTTAGACAATTAACATATTTTTTAATTGTAAAGAAACAAAATAGTTCATGTCAAATCAGTGCAACTTGTTCCAAGAACTGTCATCCTGTAAATACTGTATAGATACAAATCCACCAAAGTTGATTACCATACTTCTCGCAAACAAACTGTGTAGGAGCCAACTACACTTAAGTGACCTAGCTAAGCGCCTGCAAGTATGAAATATAAGTTGTTAGAAAATGTGTTTCCCAATCTTGTTCATAACTTTGAATAGAATTTTAAGCAAGTGTTTTTCGTTATTATTTATATTTGTTTGTATATTCTTGTCCGCTGCGTTCGGCTCAACAAGAGATAGATGTAAATCACAATAATATCTTATATGCTAAAACTAATGCTAGTAGACGCTCATTCAATCAAAAAACCAAGGCCCTCATTGAGACTATTAGATGGCAAGTTAAAATCAAAATTAGAGTAGTGTAAATTGAAATTGCGTGCCATTGGTTCATTTGATGCCAAAATATTATTGTGACGCTCTACTTGTACAGAACTGTTATGTTTTGAACTAGATCTCGGAACGTGAATTACTAAGTAGTCTTGGCGCATCTATTTCACCACTTAACAATTTGCTCAAGAAAATCGTTTTTGTCTTTTCCCGACGATTTTCTAAGCTTTCTAAACCTAGTAGCAAGCACCTCAATCTACAGGAAATCTCAGAACTGTTTGGCCAACATAGAAGTCGTATAGCATGTCTAGTAATATTTTTTTAGCCTTTTCAATTTGTTTTATCCAGCGATCTGCATAAGGACACCACACTACAGAAGAGAACTTCAATGTAGAACGAACGTGACCGACGAATATAGTTTTAGTACACTTGGGATCATTGAATTCATTCGTCATTTTACGCATCAATCCAAAAGTCCTATTGGCTTTACTCATTATACCATCGTAGTGGTCACGCATTGATAATTTGTCGTTCTTGATCCCAGTCTGGTATAACGTCAGCCCTAGGGATAATTACAGGATTAAAGGTAATTGTGTAATGCCCTGCCCCTGTATGATGTGTTTTGTTACATTTGTAAGGTGCTTTATTACACTTTGTACCAATACCCGAAAAATGAGATTGGCTGCAATTACCCAAAATTACATTTTGTAGCCACATTTAAATTGTATACTATCCTAGTGTGCATGAATTATGATGAAGGCTACATGCAAAGACTCGTATCCGAGAGCAGCTGCTTACGCTGTCCAATCGTCACACACGTGGCAGTGAATAGCATGATGTTCCATGAACGCACACCAAGCATCCCTTGGCCAATCCTTGCTGGCAATCGCAGCAATCACAATAGGCTACGAGCTTCGGCAAGGGGTAACTGTGAAATGTAAGTGTGCATGTGTGCGTCTGTATGTGTGTATCCTGGAATCAGTCAGCTTTCTTAACCCCCTCCATTCCCCCGAAACATACATACCAGATTGATCCGGCTCTGGCATACCACACGGCAAGATAGACCAAGCACCAGTCTCGGAACACGCACGTGCTGTGCCATCATGCTCGGTGACATTAATAGACGAAGCTATCCCCCCCCTGTTGGACCGTACCATGGCATGGGAATGTCACAGCACGAGCTGGTATGCTGTAATAGTTATGCCATTTCTGTTTGTCAGCCGCTTGTACCGAATGCTCGAAATCGTTTAATGAAAACGATTATGATGAAACCGGTACCGTAGCCACGGCGGGACGAGCTTCCATTCGAGCCGAATAGTTCGCACCAACGCCTCCGTTCTTCACACAAAGACACACACACATACACACACACAGTAGTTAGCTGGAACACACTGCACCACAATTACCAATCGTTTCACGTTCAATTGAAACGCACCCACGGATGTAAGAGCTTTATCCCTTTTAACTCTTCCACTCTGCTCGAGCAGCGGATCGTCCGCTTCCGTGGGACGTTATGCAGTACGTGCCACATCCAGCGAACACGTCGCAACTGCCAGCTCGAGCACAGTCAATATTTTATTTAGCCTCTAAGTAACATTTGTTTCTGGCACGTGTGCGTCTTCGATTACGCCTTCAAGTAGGCGACGGGCGGCGCGCGTATCGATAGCAACGCTCACTTGTATCTCCTCATTCTGTAGCTGCACTTTGCGCAAGTGTGCTTAAATATTATTGAGGTGCTTTGTGTACACATATAAACTCCGATTCGATTGTTTGCCCATTTACTTATACCTACTATCTTCTTTTATTTCGTTTCAGGTCATTTACCAGCACAAGTCTAATAGTCAGTGTTTGTGAACTACGCTTTCGTGGTGCAATTTATAACGCTGCTAACGCTTGCTAACCACAATCAGAAGGCACCAGGTGAGCGTGTCGTATCTTCTCCAACGTTTCGAACCAAATTTCCACTCAACGCAAATCCTTGTGGAAGTCCAATTTTTTAACATCCTTCCACTCAACTCACATCCAATCAGGAAAGTGAAGCAAGAAACCGTGTGCTTTAACCGTGTATTGCAACACGAAGAAGAAAAAAAAAGGCAGTGGGTTTTGATTGTTATCGCCGGCTGACTTTCGTTTGACAGCAAAGGACAATTTTTCATCAAATACCCTTCATCAACGTTGGGTATTCGTGAGGGGGTTTTTTCTCAAAAGAAAGTTCAACAAACTCCAGCGGTGAGAAGTGTGTTTCATTTTTTGTCTGTCTCGATGTGCTAGAAGTGCTTACCAAAAAAAAATTGAATCCTTTTTTCACTCGCTTCCCTCTATATGGATTCGTTACCATATCCAGACGGTCACACACACACACACGAGCGAAATAAACCCAATTTTGATTGGGTCCGGAAGCTTTATCCTTTCACCTTTGCTCTTTGCACGGCCAACCAATGGAGAGGGCTGACGGCTGGCTCGCAGACGAGCTGGGGATTGTTTTGTTTGACCTGTTGTTTCACAACACGGGCGGCAGGCAGGCAGGGCACAAAACAGATTGCGGTTGCCATGGTGTAATCAAGTAGGTAAAAATGGTTAGCTGGGAAAATGGGGATTATCCCATGATTTTGTGCGATCGTTGGCAAGATGAGAATAAATTGTATTTCCTGTCCAATACGCAATCCTTATCGCTCTTTTTCCCCTTGGGGTGATTGGTTTTTATTTGGCAGTGGCTATCGTTAGCAACTTGCGTTACAATTGCTTTGGTATTGTTAAATAAGGAGTTTAATTCACAATTTATGTTACAAATTAAACCATGAAAGTGCCTGTTTTATTTCGTTTATGATTTAAATCATTCAGTTTCATTTTATTTAACTTTAATTTAAGAAATGAAATTCATAATCCGACTTTTTTAGCTGAGAGGAACGGTCCCAAAAAGCTGTATCCTATTTCAAAGAAAGCAAAAATACCCTTTTGCATTGATCAAGTTGTTTTTAAATTGAGCATCATTGCGAATCGTTCGGCCTATCAGGTGCACAATCAAATCACGTTTACTGCCCACTAATTGTTACTGCCGAGATAAAGCTTTCTCACCTAATGCCTATCATCAACACCAATAATATACGACCCTTTCCTCGCCTATATACACGAACGCGCGTTGGCGCACTTTCTTTCTATTTAATTTAAATTAAGCGCACCCACCTCCTTAAAACAATTCCGTCAAGTATCGCCCACGGCAAGGATTCACCTTTACTGGGCTGGGCTGATAAGATCAGAGTTGGTTTATCATCCTTTTGGCAAAGCAAGCCTCGTTGCCCCGTTACGCTCCGCCTCGGCTAGGGCTTGGGCGAACATCTCACGCCATTTCTGGTCTGGACCTTTCCAGCCTGTACACGCGGATCGCTCGAGGACACGGCTAAACACACTAATCAGATTTAGCCGCCGTTGTTAAGCTGGACAAGGGGCCGGACGCGTAGCCTAGCGTTGGCACAATGTCACTGCGGTGTATGCCAGGTTTGGAGAAGATTCTTATTCTTCTCTGCTCTGCCCATTTCTGCTCCAAGTTAACGATGAAACTTCCTCATTTCATTACAAAAACCGGCGCCAAAAGCGCACCAAGCAAAACTAATCAAACTTTGCCGGTTGTGCGATGGTTGGTAGTGCAAGCCGCTTTTTGTGCATAATTGATACAGTATCGGGTGAAGAAGTTTAATTCCAGTGGGTTTAGTTTTTAAGCAGACTGCGGCTGAAATAAAACCGTAACTTTTTTAAAACCATAATTAATGCAATAGAAATGCGCATTGAACACTATATCCCTAACAAATCGTTCTAAGAGTCGAATTGAGAATCCTGATACTGTGAAGAAATATTATTTAACATTAATGGCTTCTTCACGGAATTGTTTGATTACAAGTCAATTCGCTCCGTCTCCTTGCCGGTGCAAATTAAAAACCAGGAAGCCAATCTTTTGCCGATGCACACAACTTACACTAATTAAAACTTTTGCAAACTGGTTTCCCTTAATTGCCCCTTGCACCGTGCCGGTTCCGGTTCGGATGGCTTCACGGTTCGCTCTTCAATCGCGCAAGTTTCCCATTTTCATGCACCCTTAGTTTAACAGGACTCCTGCCTCTCTCTTTCTCTCTCACTCCACCCTCTCTCCAGTTAGCGATAATTTTACATGCTTTCACGCTCCCCGGTAAAATCGAAGCACGTAAGATACTTTTCAACCTCCGCCGATCGCCAAAACCCTACGACCGCGCGCCCGGACCGCACATCAGTTTGCAGGTAAACCGCACATCACTTTGCATTAATGGGCAAGCTAAAGGGTTCGTGCCGCTGAGCATGCGGCATCAGATTAACTATCCAGATTTAATCCCATTACTTCCAACAAACTTTGCCCTAAATCATGCGCCTCGTAAAAACACAACCCAACCGGGCAAATGAAATGGGTCGGGTCGCACCAACGGGCGGTGCGTTAAATCGTCCTTTGAATCTTCCCTGCTCCCTACAGCGCCGATGAAGCAAATTTGTTTTACCGTTTAAGCACTTTTGCTTGTAATTGTTATTTTCTTTCGTTTTAACTTTAGTAAATCATTCTTTTGGGTGCATTTTTATTGTTCCTTTCTAGTTGCTTGTCAAACCTGTAAACCGATTATGGTGCTGTAAGTTATGGTGCCACGTTTATTAGAGTGGACCCGATTCAACTAAATTGCACATACATTACAGGCAAAGAGGTTGAACATCGTTTTACTTCCCTTTTTTGCTGAACATTTAAGTTTTACCTTCCATAAACAAACCTTCAATATTGTTTTGGTTTAGTTTTACAGTCGTTGCCAATACATTTTTGCTTTAACTCACCTATGTTTGTTTCTAAGGTGCCTATTGTTGACACCGTGTCACAAGTTTTGGCTCCAAGGTATTCAGTTTTGATAGTAAGCATCAATTTTTGAATCTAAGGCATCAACTTTGGACTACAAGTCAATTGTTTTGTTCACTAAATTTTACCTATTATCTGAAACTGTGTGTCCCAAAATGATTGAATATAAATTGAGTAGTTAATAATTCCATAGATAGAATTTGAAACATAACAATTGTTATGCCAATTTTGGAAGTGGTAGTGGAAAAAGTTGGTTTGTATTTTCAGATGTAAACAATGGTTTTAGAATTTAATTACAAAATTTGGTCTATTAAAATATCTTTATTTGTTAAATTATTGCAGCTAGTTGAACAGTATTAGCTCGGATAAACCTTGACAGTAAAACATTAATAGTGCATTTCAGTGCAAAATTGATTACTAACTTACTTATTCGGTGCTACAACCGCTTTGCGGTCTTGGTTTACCTCAGGAGTGTCCGAAATCGTTCACGATCTCGCGCCTTCGTCTGCCAATGCGTTATCCCGGCCTTAATGGCGAACGCCTCCACGCCATCCTGCCACCTCAATTTGGGCCTACCACGACTCTTCTGTCCTTGTGGACGACCTAAAAAAACTTTACGGGCTGGGTCGTCCGTTTCCATACGTGCAATATGACCAACCCACCGTAGCCTGGCGAGCATGATACGCTGCATTACAGTGGAGGTCGCCGTACATCTCGTATAGCTCGTCATTATAGCGGCTCTTCCATTGGCCTTCCACAAATACGGGGCCAAGTATTTTTCTGAGCATCTTCCTCTCGAACGCGGCCTAGAGGGTTTCGTCAGACAGTGTTCATGCCTCAGAGGCGTATGTGAGTACCGATACAATATAGGTGCTATCTAGTCGCCGGTTGGCAGCCAGCATCCTTGCGCGCAACTCAGCTTCCATGCTATTGTCGTTGCTGACCTTTGACCCAAGATAGGTGAATTCTGGGACGACTTCAAAAGTTTTTTCACCTATCTGTGCGAAACATATATCTTCGTATCTTGTCGTAACAGGCCATCGAGCCTTAATTCAATACTACGTAGCCGGATAGTCAGTTCTTGCTAGGGAGGGACGCTTCAATATAGGCTTGAACCCATTACGGGCATGTTATTGAGTCATAGCAGTTGACGACGAGTGTACCACGAGGCCGCCCTATAAAACTGATATCTATTTAACAGTTTTCGTATCGTTTCACGTCGGTTGAGAGGCGTTATCTATCCTTTAACTCCAATTTAAGATAGCTATATCCCATCCAAAGCTTAACTCATTAGTGCTCTGTGCATGTTTCTATAACATGCTTTCTCTATAGTCTGTTTTAAACAATTCTTACAGCCATTAATTTTTCAGAAACAATCATTTAAGAGGCCCTAAAAATTACTAAAATTATCAAAAACACACAATTAAATTATAAAAATGCCACCTGGATAATATTTACTACCGAAAAGACGAAGCTAAACTCCTCATTTGATAGTCATGCCGATCTGAACAAGACAAAACAAAAGTCAACCCACAGCAGCCAACATCCATTCCACAAAGGCACACCGGCGTAAAACCAACCAAACAGGAAGAACAAAGCAAATATCGAACACTGCCACGAGTACAATAATTGCACACCTTCCTTTCCTAACGGCACAGTCACCAACATCCTCCCTTCGGCCGCATAAACTGTGTTGCGTTGTATTGGAACAAACATGATCTCATAATTTGGTAGTCACTGTATTGTAGTATTCATCAACAAAAAGAGAAAAAATGAACAAAAAAAGAACAAAAAGTGTAAAATGCATTTGTCAAAAACAAGCAAACCAAAAACATTAGAAAAACAAGATGTTGTACGTCAATCACATTACTCAAACACATTTAAACGTGAGCTCTCTTTCTCGCTGAGGAGGTGGAGGGAAGCTCAGCGTAACTTATTAGCAAAATGAATATTTAACGCATCATGTCAATTGTACTATTAGAGCATTAGACGGCAAAGTTTGAAATTGGAATAGCAAACGAAGACACAGCGTGCGTGTGTGTGTATGTGCATGCTGAAGAATAGCTGCGTAGGCAAGCTGCGTTTGATGGGTGGGTAAGCGTGACAGTTTGTTCAGCAGCATAACGGATGGAACACAACTGCCGCCAGGCAGACAGGAACTTTGGGCAAAACGGATAACTGGTACAAACTGTTCACTGGATGGTAAGAACAATGAGATCCTCGGCAAACTTTGAAAGCTTACACACACACCCGGCGGGCAGGTACCCGCCAAACGGAGGGGGGGCGAACGCCGCAATCCCGCAAGACCAACGCGCGGGACTGCAACCCAAGCTTCGCTTGCGCATTTGTGCGGCGTATATTTTGATATTGGCTTTGGCAAAAAAGAAAAAAACATAAATGCATCACTGTAGCTGCAGCTAGTTTTTGGATGAACTTAGGAAGCGGAAGAGCGGAAGATATTTGTAGAAGCAGTAGGTTTAAGGTGCGAGACAGAGGATGACAACAACAACAACAAAAAAACCCAATTGTACTGTATTGTAATGTGTCGTAGACAAAGCGTAAACATTGTATTTGTACTTTGCTGTAGATGTAGTAGACTATCACCGTTGACCAGTGACGATGGACAGGCTAGAGAGCGTATTGCATGATAATTAAATTGTTTCAAACCCATTTGTTTCCTACATACAGTCGTGCAGTGCCGGATAATGTGTGTGGGTGTGTAAGGAACTGCGCCACAAGGGGAAAGGGGCTACCATTATCGTGCTTAAATTGTACGAGCCATCTCGCAGCTCGGTTAGAGCCAAATCAGGCCGCAGCTTGGCAGGATACTCTCGTATAGGACGTGTTTGTTGCTTTCTCTTCCTGTTTGGTGGTTGAATCGTCATTGTTGCTTTAATTAAATCACTTCAATACTTGTACCATTTGCAAAAGCCATTCAACAAAACAGCCAGTGAAGTGAAGCTCCTACATCAAGCTCACTCACTCAGTTAGAAAGTAAACTACAATCATTTCTCGAGTAAATATCACCACTCCACACACACACCCTCCTGTGCCCAGTATTGATGTGATAATGTTTTCGAAACTTACCACTGGGAGCGCTTCATCGCTTTCGCACAGCAACAACGAAGGAACCTAAACGGTTGCTGTGCGCCCGTAACATCTTGCGTGAAGCGCCCGTACACAACACAGCCACTGACACTTTCTCTTGCTCGAGGCATCCGGCCAACCGTGCGCCCGGTTTTGGGTAAGAAACGATAGACACAAACACAACACAACACACACATACAGAGCAAAGTAAATTTAACAACACCATCGACGGAAGTCGTGTAACTAACATTGAACTGGACTGGACGCAAGCTTGACCATGCCTCGACCGTGCGACGAAAGTGTCAGCGAAACATTGAAAACTTATCTGGAGCCACTAGTATGCTGGGTATGGTTTGGGTGTGCGTTACGTGGAATAACTTGAGCGTATGTTGAACAAACATGAAATAGCATGAAGCTATTCGGTTCTTACTACATAAATTTGGACCAATCGTAAAAATTATAAACGATTAATGTATTTTGTTCCAAATTGGCATTTGAAATTCACATAAATCTTCAAGGTAAACCAGCACTTTCAAAGGTATGAAGCTCTTGGGTTGATCAAAATGTTTTGTCAGATGTAAATGACTTTAAGATTAACTGAGCTGTTTTAAACGAAATTCTAAACATCCATAATTTGCACCTGTAAAGCAACCAACCGCAAAGACAAACGTTGATTTTCTAAAACAAATATCAAATTTGAGACTGTTTATTGCTTAGTTTTAAGGCTGCTCAACAATAAAACCAATAAACTAAGTTATAAGTATCTAACAACATTTGAGTAGATCTTTGATTATTCAGAAGGAGCTTCTTTTTATTTCAATATTTTTTCTTTTATTATATTCATACAAGTTTTCAATACAAGACTACGATATTCTTTCAACGGAACATTTGTGATACAAGATATTCAATTATTCGTAAAAGGTTATTTGGATTTGAATTCATCAAGTGAACAAAATTAATTTCAAAAGTAGAGTACACCTATATGCCAAGTGTGTATTCAGCTTTAGAAACATATTAAAATTAAACTAATAATTATTGCATGTTATACAACTAATAAGGTTCGTAAAGATTAATCCTAAAGCCTTCTTAAATTTCTAACTGATTTAAAATCTACATTTTCTAGTATGTTCTAAACTTAAGGTTGAATAGCTACACGAAACATCGAACATTCTTTTATATAATTGTTTCCTTACCCTCACTGACACTGTCAATCCACCAGCCAATCAAGCATATCACCACTTCGAAGTGATACACCGTGCTAGATGCGCACTAGAGGAGCACATGTGCACCATCCATTGGCCCATTCCATCGACACGAAGCTTCCCTCTCTCTCAATTTCACACACACACACACACCTTCGTTAATGTCACCGCACTCAGCGGCGGCTGCCCGTTGGAAAACTTTCATAAACTTATCATTCATAAATGATTCATGATCTGCTTATGCACACGGTTCCTTCCAACAGGCAAGCGTCGCTTCGGCAGTGGCGAGACATAGCGGGTGGCCACAACTTTTGCATTCCGACCTCTTTCGCCCCAATCACCCCTATTTCGCTTGATTTTCGAGATGAAACAACATGGAGCGGGTGAGACACAGCTAGTGGGAGCTAAGAGTTGTGTCTCACTGTTTCCCTTTTGCTAGTCCATCCATTTTATTCATCGGAATGCTTTTGCCAGTGTGCTGGGTGTAAGGGTGGTTGTGGTATTGCAATACTTTTACCCTCTTATCCGGTTTCGCACCACCACCAACGTCCTCAACGTTCTCAACCGACGTACATATTATGAGCTACCGATCGTGATCGGGAAGTGCTCCCCGTTCTGCCTCATTTTAGTTTGTATCGGCCACCACCATCCTCCCCTTGCCAGAAACTCCGACACCTCCGACAGGAGAAGGTGGACTTGATTGGTCCACTGGTCAAAAGGTTTTGCAGCAAAACTTCATGCTGCGAGCACTAAGCCGCTCGTGCTGCGTTTTGCTGCAGCGTTCTAGACAGGCGGACGTTTCTGACAACTTTTCGCCAACTGGTTTTCGCTATTTATTCCACGTCGTGCACAGCGGGGTGGGGAGGTGTTTGGGGAAAAATATTGGATGCCGCAAGCAACGTTTGTGAGCTTATATTGTTGTTGTCTATATTTTGCTATTTGTGTGGCGTTTTAATGCTTTGCAGCCGTGCCGAAGATGTACACTTTAGCGCGTTGCAATTTCACGCTGCTCGTCTTTTTGTAGCGTTTATTTTGAATGCTAGTGAACGATTTTGATGTTTGTATTTAAATTAGCAGTATTATTTGCAGGAAATCGTGCAATATTTTACTCTTGTGCAAAGACCATGCTTATACTCTTTTCATGCAACCAACAACGTTTTAAAACTCTGTTTTTTGTATTTTAATTCATTTGTTGAATTTTACACTCGACTCGAATTTTTTACTCGAATATAGTCTACATACCTAAATGGATGTAAAACACATCTCACGCAGCGGCATCATTCAAATTTTGCTTCAATAATGACGAATTTGCAGCTGTTGTTGTATGGTAGCCAATATATCGTTGAAATTTTCCTCGCTTAATTTCAAGCAGCAGAATCAGTTAGTGCCGGTCCCGTGGTACATTCGTCCAGGGTAGAGTCGTCACATGCCCGTCATGTGCTCAAGTGCCGTATTGGACCCCATACTTAGGAGCGACTATCCTACTATGGGTAAATCAATAAATCGCTGAAATCCAAACTCCATTAGTAATACAGGCAGGCCTTGGCCGGTAATGGCTGTTGTGCCATAGAAGAAGAATAATTAGTCTAGAACCCATATTTGCATTTTTGGAATGAATTTTGTTATTCTAAAAGCCATGCCATGTTTCATTGCATACATGCATTCTATTCTTATTGAGATTTATTAAGAACGGTGAATATATTCAGCAGCTTTCAAGCCACTTCAATAATAATTTGTTCGAAAAAGCCGAAAAAAACATGTTCAACCGAAGATGTAAATGTTTTTTAGTTATATTCATGACCAATGCATCAGTTTGATAAAAATGAACCCTTTTTAGTGCACATAAAAAATATCAAAAATATTATCTATGTCACAGTCGTTGTACCTATTGTTGTATGTAATTCAACAATTTTGGACTCGTTTAGGAATCATGATAATTTTACAAAAGCATTTTAGCAGATTTTTGAAAATTGCAATTCCACATCAAATAAACACTACAAAATTGTTTTATGAAAAAAGTTTTGATATTTAAATAATTAACAACAGCTTGCTTACTCCTGAGACTACATGCAGATTATTCCACTCCATTACAACTTCCAAAACTTGGCATAACAATTTTATTATTCAAAATTCTATTAATGAAATGTTTAATTACCTAACTTTAATCGAATTATTTTGGAGTACACAGTTTCATAAATTTTGTTAAATTTTGTAAATAAAGCGATCGACTTACAGCCAAAATTTGATGCCTAAGAGACAAACATTGTGACTCGCTGTCAACAATTGGTGCATTAAAGGCAAAAATAGATGGGTTAGAGCCAACATTTAGTGGCAACGACTGTAATGAATCTACCCTCAAACAACAAAGTACAGTGCTCATCGTCAGAATGTGCTTTTCTCATTCAATCATGAGTCCCACTAAAATTCCTTAATTACACTTTTGTACTATATTTTTATGTTCAACAGTATAGGTTATGAATTGTTAACCGAGCAATATCAAGACGACGAGTTTCACTTTTAGCCGGTCAACAAGAGAGAACGAGAGAGAGAGAGAAAGAGAGAGAGATACTATAGCTTATTATGCGCATTCTTTTGATCCTTACCAAAAATTGGCTAGATTGACTCAAAACTAGTCAGTTTGAAGGTTAATTTTGCTGATTTGACAAACCAATCTGAATTTCAAAATCAATTTCCGTAATTTTCGCTTGAAATTATATCAATTTTCTAATTTAGTGGCTTAAATCTACCTTTTCAAGCTACATTATACGAAAATTAGCTATAATTTGACTATAAACCTCTAAATTTGACTTACACTAATATTCAAGATACGCTGTTACCTCCAGTCTGCATTAGTAGCGTAGATCGAGTAATACCTGTACTCTATTTTTCAATTATAATTGTATCATGACATTGGTTTAGTCATTGGCAAAGTTTACATTTCGTTTACGACAAATTTAATAATAACCTTAATGAGCATTGCGAAAATTTAAAGCTACAATAATTTTCCTTTCATCCACCCTTATTAATCCACCAAATAGAATCGATTACAACTGAACGATAAATTAATTATCAAAACCATTCCTCGCACTAAACATGCACAATCGCAGCAAATCCAATCAATAAACAAAAGTTTAGTTTTTGTGTGCCTATGTAGCTAATTTAAACAAGAGCTCGCGCAATGTAAACCAAAGCACAATGTGATCAAATCGCACAATGATCGACCTAATTCCGGGAATACGGAATCCCCCATCCCGATTTAGATAATGCATTTATAATGAACCGCACCGTGCGCAATCAATAACGGCATTAAAAACGATGAATTTTAGCACCGGTTTGGCACGGCCAGATTGATGAGCTTCCCACCTGTCTCGGGCCATCATCCCGTTCCTCGGAACGGGTAATGTTCCTGCTGCTCAATCAATCAGTAAGCTCGCACAATGTCACAGCCAATTAAAATGTAAATCCATATATTTTTTTTTTCTTCTCTTTCATACTTCTTCGGCCCACTATCAATCAAGGTGTGTTCGGTGGTGCCAACGCACACCAACAAAGACGGGCCTCGTCGTTGTCGCGCGTCATTCGGCAGTCCAAAACGGTGACCTTCAACCTTGTGCGAGGAGGCTATAATTTCCTTCTACAGGTTTAAACCCAGCACCCTGCCCTGCTCGCACCTGGGCAACGATAAGCCAGGGCCAACGAAATGGCTCCGGCATGGCTAATTCCACAAAGCTCTCCATTTTCACCCCCTCCTGCCGCCGGTATCAGATGTCGCGCGCGCTGGTGCTGTGTATATCAGCCAAGTGGGAAGGATAACCTTTCGATCCGGTATCGCATGGAGAGCGTTCTTTGTGTGATAGTTGAAGGGAGTGCGAAAGAGCGCGGTTGAGGATTTAATTTCCCATCCAAATAATCTCATTATCGTTATTGTTCGCGCTACCATCTAAAACGCCATTAAAACACACAGACACACATTGTTGGTTCTGGGCAACGATTTTAGCACCTTGCCGGACGAGGGTGAGTAGTGGTGCAAAAGGTGAGATGCTGACATTGGTAGCCTGCAAGCAATGTGAACAGGACAAGGAGTGCGGCTTGAATGACAAGATTTGATACCATCGAAATGGCCCACGAAAGCAGAGGCCCCGGTTTCGCATCCTTCTCTTCCAGCTTCCCTCGCGCTCTTGGCGCCGGATGGTGAAGGAGAGCTGAAGCGTAGCCACAAAATTGGATCAACCCCGGGCAGGTGAAGCACGTGAGCTATTTTTAGCTTTCATTCATCAAATTTCAATGCATCTACAGCTGAAGTGCAGAAAGAGATCTCCGGTATGCCTTTTGTGTGTGTGTGTGTGAGAGAGAGTGACATTCCTTTCACTTCGCACTCTCACACACACACCGAAACAGTTACTGCAAGGTTTGGCCCCGAGACACCGAGGACACTGGAAATGGTCGGTCACTCGAGCTGGCTAACCTCAGCTGGCTTCATTTTGCTTACCTCGCACTGACACAGAGCACGACAAAGATTGATGCCACTCGAGCTGCAAAGCAAACCAGGGGAAGAAAAAAAAAGAAATATGTATTCCTCAAACAGATGATACGCTCTCTGCACACAGTTTCAGCGATGCCAGCCATCCAACTACCTCATCTGTACCTCCCAGGAATAGCGTTCCGTTTAACCGCTTCGTGTTGATTACATTGGCCTCCCTGCTCAAATGGATGCCTGCTTTTTGGCGGTTCATCTCGTCCTTCTTCTTGGTGCGCTTCGCCCTTCCTTTCTACGCATCGCATCGCAAACATCAAACGGGAACGGGATAGGTGTGGCTTTGTTTTGGATGCCATAAGCATCGAAGCGTGTGAAGTTGTTTCGGGGAAGGGGATGCTGGGATGCTATTTTTAGCCCGCTTCACAGCGCCCCGGCCGTGCAGATATGGTGAGTGATGGAGAAGAGAGACAGCAGATGATCTCTTGTGCAATTTCAACGAAGCTAGGCTACCTTTTTCCTTCGCGTCAAGCGTGAAGCGTGTTGTGTGGGCTAATGGGCTTGCTGAAGGTAGTCCAAAAAACGACACACAAACTGCGAAACAGGTGACATTTTTGCCCACGCAACGCACCGGTAGGCAAGGAGCTCCACGTCACGTCGGGTTGTTAAAATACACTTACGTCCTTTGCTTTGCAAGCCGGCTATGTACCTGGCCAGACACCAGGCCAGACACCGTGGTGGTGGTGGTTAGGGGCGTGATGAAATGAGATGCTAATTTTAACGTTGCTTGTCCCAATTTTTGTGGAGAAAAATGGTTTATCATAGTAATGCCACAAATGCTGAAACAAACAGCAACATAAAACGTGTAAAACGTTAATTTAAGTTAAGTTAAAGTTAAAACATACAGGAATGTTACGCAATGTTTTCGTAACTCCGAAACATTTCAAACCTGCTTCACTTAACTTAATTATATCTATACATTTTGCATATACTTTAATTATTATTAAATCATTTTTAATAGTATTTATGAACATTATATTTTATTATGAAATATTATTTTGTCAAATGAAGAAATTCGCTTTTTTATGATAATAACGTTTGCATAAAAAAACCGCCGAAATTCCCCCCAAAATGATCGCATTTAGTTTTGACGTCATTGCTAGCCACTGCGAAGCCAGTGGAGACGATTTATGCTTCCTGATATATTTGTTCATGTTTTTCAGGTTCTATTTCACTCTATGGCCGGTTGCATCGATCTCCCGGCCAAACGAACGCACCGATGTAGCGAAATTTCCAACGGACTTCATTTTCAACTTCCTTTGGAACCTCAAGTCGCTCGGAGTAGTCGGCCATTCGAAACTCGGATTTCTTTCGATGCTCTGATCGTTGTCTAATAGTGCTAACATGTTGTAGATGTCGGAACAGACTTATAAACAGGCCACAAACTGCCAGACTGTTTACGTTTTAGACGCGACGGGGTACCGTTCTTTGATCGCGAACGCATTTTGAACGCAGTGGTTTTCCTTTTTTGGCAATCATGGTTAGAGTTCGATAATTAGAGCCAAATTTGTCTACTGACTCATGTGATACTATTGTTGAAAGTGTATTTAACATTTTTTCAGTGTGGTTAATGATTAATCCATGAAAAATTTACAATTTTTGTCCATTTTTTTAATGCAAACGTTAAGCTACTTTTTTATGGTAAGAACTCGTAAGAACGGCATACTTGGCCGTATGACTGATGGACTAGACTTATATCTAGCATTTATATTTCCATTGTCTTGCTTTGTAGCTTTGAGCTGGCCCTAGCACATTTCCTTACTCGGTTTAATAAGTCTTATTCCTGGTGGGTTCGTTTATAAGCTACTATCAACATCAATAGAATCTTTTTAATTAATACTTCAAAGCCATCTCTCCTAATTAAAAAAATATCACAATCTAATTTTATAAAATATGAGATTGAAAAATCTCATATAAAACAAGGTTCTAGTAGAATGTTTGCCTCACAGCTCCAGTAACCGTTTGAAATGCATTACAGTCTCTACGCCACAACTTAAATCTGATGGAGACGCCCAGTCATTCATGCTCTGCGTAGCTGGCTGCGTACGTTGGATCATGCAGCCAGGTGCACATGCATCCCCGTCCCATACAGGGACCGTGTTCGGGTGTGCAAACTGTTGTTTAGTCGCTTGACTACACAACTCATTCACATACACACACACGCGCACACACACACAGGTTGAACGTATCCTACTTCGACCTGCTTCAAAACGACACCCCCTTTGCTACATCAATGAGCATACTGAAGCGGAAAAAGTGCAGACACACACACACACACACACACACTCACACACACACACACGCGCGCGCAAGCATCAGGAACGAAAGTGAACAGTGGCTAGGATTAGCTTACGGTAGCACGATGAAATGCACTGATTGCTTGCTAGCGTTCCGGACTGCATTTGACAATCGGGCTTCGTCTTACCGGGCTTCCGGTACGATGTGGAAGTGAAAACGAACTGAAGAAAGAGTTTGCATGAATAATGAACTACAGCACATGGGATGTTCTATCCACCTCGTTCTGTTTGAAATACATACACACACACTCACGGTGGCTTATACATAAACCCTACTCGTGCCAGGATGCTTTCTGCAATGTTTCCTGGAAACACCTGGTAACAGAAAAAAGCACCAACCCTTGTTGAAATACGTTAAAATACAACCGGATGATGTGTTATTTGCCACGGCTTGGCGTCTAATTGAAGAATGAGACTAAGGTAAGCTTACCCCCGCCCCCGGATTTCAGTGCAAAGGGCGGCGAAGCTTAGCGTGTAATGTGTCACCCCGTTTTCAAACCAACTTCAAACGAGGGTTTTTAAAACAATCGTCATTGTTCGAAGGGGTTTTACGTTACGTTAATGGGAAACGAAAGCTTACGCTGTTACTGCTGTTTATTAATTAATAATTGCCTTTGGAATTATTTTTAAGCGCTGTCAAAGATGTTACATACGGTAGCATTAGCTTGTATCTAATTTTATCGCGATTTATTGTTTTAAAAGGGCATTCAGCACAATTCCTTCATGGGAATTCATGAAGAGAAAGGCCACTTTAATAGCGAAAAATGTCTTAATTCTAGACACTTTGTTTCAAGCTTTGTAACCGATACGATAAAACTTTATTCACAACAACCATTTAAACCCTATCAAGCTCATTTTTACGTAACAAATGGTGGTAAAAAGTGTGCAACAAAACATTAAAACCTCAAAACAGATTACCTAATGAAGAATAAAACCAAAACTTTACCGTATCTTCATGGACTTCATGGACTTCAGAACTTTTTGAACAAGAGAAAATTTACCATTTCAAGTCAAAGCTTCCCGTTTGCAAAAGAAAACTTTCTACCAACCATTTTTAAATCACACAAAGCATTTGTTTCACTAGAGGTCGGTCAACCTGGCTCAACGGACACTTTTGTTTGTTTCTTTTGCTACACATTGTGTGTGTAATTTAATTTCAACTATAATGGCTTCTTCATGCGATTCCCTTTGCGACAATGCCGCCGTTGACGTGGCAAACAGGCAAACTGGAATCTTGGAAACATCACCAGCTCCAGTTGCAACACTGACGTGGCAAACACCGTTTCACGCTTCACTTTACTTGCCCGTCGGATGTTAAAAGTATCGGTCGCTACCTGCAGTCCGTACACGACCGGAGGTTACAGAAATAGTAAAATGTGTTTCAAATTGCATTTACAGCCGCACTGTTAGCATCTGGGAGGAATCTGTATGTGTGTGTGTGTGTATGTGTGTGTGTGTGTGTGTGTGTGTGTATGTGTGTGAGTTTTTTTACTTTATCGTCCAATCAAAAGTGCGAAACATTGCCAGCTGTCTTGCTGATCAATAAATCAACGCGCTCAGTATATGGCGCCATTAACGAGGCGCATGTCTTCATTTCCGTTGATTTCATGGCTAACGATAAAACAGTGAGACATTGCAAGACATGAAATGACGACGTTTGTATGCGGGTGTGTCTGTGTGTGTGTGTGTGTGTGTGTCTATTTAATGAATAGACATGTGTGCAGATGTATCCAACCGACGCATTACAACGGACAAAGTAAAAGCTTTTGTGTAGCATTTAGTTGCAGATGTTTTGTTGCTGTTTTGCTGCGTTAGTTACCTTGTAATTGTTGTATTAAAAATCACCCTCAAATTAAATCATATTTTTCACTAAAATATCGACTTCAAAACAACAAAACATGTTGTTTTTTACTATTTTTTATGTATTTATAGCACAGTTTAAATTATCCAAACGATTAAAACAATTCGTCCAATTAACTCCAAACCATGACAACAACCATCGACAGCTTGAGCCTGCACAACCTCTCCTGGTAACCTCACAAATAGTAGTTTCTATGCCGCTCTTTACTCAATTTCTCCTCGATAGCCCTCACTTATAAATGCACTGACAAACAAAGTTCGTGCCGAAGAGCCGGACAAGAGCAGCAATTAAAATGATGATACGGCGAAACAAAAAGTACACCAGGCAACCGACTTCTGCAAGTGGATAAAGCAACGCTTTAAGCTATCTTTCAGCTCGGGAGCGTTCATTGTGTCGTAGGGTTGCAATTATTCTACCATTTACTGTCAACCACGCTCGTAAAACACAGGATGTGATTAATTCATTTACTCTAGCTAATTGGATGCAGATGCAAAAAGGGGGGACAAGGTAGTGTGAAGTTTGGATATTTTAATCCTTCAAGGTTCATGCGGTAATAAGCCGATTTAAAACTGTTTTCCAAAAGAATTTGAAGTAAAATAAAAGACAATAATATTTTACATCTTCTCATACGTCTTACGAACAGCGACAGAAACGCTCTGTCATCTATTGGCTCTTGTACCATTGTCTATTTCGTTCCATGATGCGGCAAGATTTGTTTCTCGCTTCAATGGCCTTTTATTTGAAGCCCCCAGGACTGTGACTGAGAGCAGGACAAAAACAAACAATCAACCTGCTGCCTGCTGACTATTGGCAGCAGCACGAAAGAGCAACAGTCCCTCGAGAGCACAAACATTGAGATCACTTCAGCTTCAGTTCTCCCACAAACCTGAAGGGCAGCCGCTGTGCCGTACCGGTTAAGGTGAATGATGATTTGATAAAACGCCCTTGAAGATATTCCTTAGTGACAATTTCGGTGCTGCAAGGCCCAAAGTCTCCTTCTCGCACAACATTTTAGCTCATCGCTCCCTCCCGCCCAGCAAAAGCCAACACTTGCCAGCAATGCCACACAGGCCCCATGCCGCCATAGCTCCATAGCAGCGAGTAATTGTTTTGTCCGTCTGTGTTTCGTGTGAGCGGTAGGGAAAACTTTCCATTCCGAGCCACGGTGTTTGCGTGTTTGCAATTGATTCTCACACGAGCTTAGAAGAGGCTTTGTTACCTACGCACGGCCTATGAATGCCCGTACTGTCCTATGAAACGGGGTGAAAGCAGTTGTAGCAGGCGTTCAAAAAAAGACCCCGCCAAACGCCGAGCCCAAACGAGCGTGCTGATAATTTCGCCTACCTAACAGGTGGTACAACGAACGAGCATGGGCGGAACGTGAAAGGAAGAAGGGGGAAATGGAAATTAATCAAAATGTAATTAAAACACGAGTCAACCACCCACCCACCCGGGAAACCGGGTTCGAGTTAGACAATGCGCACGAGCCACAAAGCGCACGCCGCAGTCCAGCCAGCCCAGCCTTGAAATTACGCGGCGCAGCGTTTAGAATGACATTTAATTTCGCTTGTTAAGTAACGGGGGGTTGTTGTTTTGTTTTCTTGCTTTGCTCCAACCCAACCCAGGGTGGGGCTAAACTAGCGGACTTATGATCGGGCTGACGTAAGGAAATTGCTCGTTCGTTTGTGGCTACCATAAATTATTCATAATTGTGTACGTGAAATATTGTACAGGTAGAGTACAGCAACCTGTTATCTTTAGTTCAGTCAACAGGCAAAACGGCTACAACCAATGGCCAAAACAATGGAAGAGCAAGTCAAGACGTGAGCTGAGACGTGAGGCAGAAACTGAAATTGACAAAATGTTGACACACATTGGCAAAAAAAAGGAAAGCAAATGGTTTTAATTATATCAATAATGAATTTTCAGGGGTTCTCATCATTTTAGGACACTTTCTTGACCTCTGTATTCGGGAAATGAACTTCGTGTGATGAAAGTTGGACTCTATAGCGCCCTTTTTGGACAGTCATATTGATAATTCCTATTTCATTTGTCCATTTCCCATAAGAAAAGGTCAAAACAGTATTGTCAACTTATAAGAATCCCTGAAAACTGTATAAAACATATGAATACAGTTTTCAGGGGTTCTTATAAGTCGAAAAAGAAGCGCAACTTTTAAGCGCTGTTTTAATAAACTAAATAATGACCCGATCATTTACTCATACTCATGCTTTCTTTCATCTAGTTGGCAGGTTTGTTAATATTTTGGCACCGCCACGAGACAAAGCTCTTTTTGCTATTGACAAGCTTTTTTCCAAACTTGACAAAAGCTGCAGTAGTCACCTTTTTGACCTAATAATTATTACGAAAGTGCAGCTTAACTGCTTGTTCAAAACAATTGTTTGTGTCCAAAAATTCATCCAAACATGTGAAACTTCTACAATTATGACAAGCATCTGTTTGCATGGTCTCCAAAGCAACACGAGAAACGAGCAAAAGCTTGCACACTCGCAAACAAACAAACCAATACTTTTTCCCCGGGCAAAATGTCATTCGTTTAATTCATTTTTAAAGCCACACAAATACCATGCCACCCGCCCTGGCAAAAGGGGAATAAAACCTGTTCAAAAATGCTGACGTCGCAGCGTTGTATGAACACACACATACACACTCACAAAGGAAGAAAACAAAATAATATTTTCACGATTTTGCCGCGGGAAGACTTTTCAGCCAATCTGTTTCTTCTGCCATCAGAGCTTTCCACCTTACTGCTTGCTTCCTTTGTGTTACGGGAAGACTGTGACTGTGATTTATGACCCCGAACCACAGAGTCACACAAACCGAGAAGCAGAAAGTGCACATCCTTCAAGATTCCTAAGACTCGTCAGCGATATCTCGGTGGAACTCGGGGGCTTTTTTTAACTTTCACCTGTTGCTTGACCAGAAGAGCGTATCGGGGAAAAGGGAGATCCTTTCACCCTTTCCTAGAACCAAACCAAATGGTGTTGTTTTGTTCGGTTTGCAGTTTTATGATGCCATTTTGTGAAGAAAATAGAGGATGGAAAAAATAAAAGCTCGAGTGAATGTGCGCTTCGGCATAACAGCATACGCGAAGCACATGAAGGAACTATTTTAAGCCATCTTTTGATGGGATTTATTCAATAATACACACTTATACGACTCCCCGATGGATTCGTCTTTCCTCTTCTCGATGGAGCTTCTTTTTTTTGTTACCGATCAATCTGAAACCGTCGAATTTTCGTCGCACGGTATTGATCCCTGCTCAATTGCTTTTTATTACACTTTCCCCATAGGAATTGCTGCGTGCAGAAATGGACAAAATATTTCAAGCTAATTGATTTAACTCACCAATAAAAGAACCGGCCCTGTCTAGCCGCCGGTTCCGTTTGTGCAGAGATATTGTGACATTTTCTTTATCTTACTTGACACTTCCCGGCTAACCGCTGGAGCAACCCGCAGTCCGGTAGCGGCGGTGACACGCAGCGTGAAGCGAAAAATCATGATCGTTAAAATCCGAACAAACCCCTTCGCCCCAACCACTACCTACCCGGGGTCCGGGGAGTCTGGGAAGCCATCTCCACCTTCGCCACTGGACCTTCGGAGCTTTGGAAGTGAAAATAATGAAATGAACGAACGTAAATTGATTTATACGATGCCGAGTCCGATAAACGACATCGAACCTGGCGCTTTCCAGCACCAGACGACCAACGAACGGGACGGTACGATCAACCAGTATCGACTGCTTGCTTGATATGCTTTGGCAAAGCGACTGTTTCAATTGGGTCCTCTCAATTGGATGTTTTTTACTGTTCTGTGCTTTGAAGTACCCGGTGATGGTAAAGTTTTCTTTTTAACTTTTCAAACGGAACATTTTCTAACTCGATTACATCAATCCTGCATTCTTGCCGACCATTTCTTGCCGCGGTGTGTGTGTGTGTGTTGTAATGCTATTTTTTCATACTCCAAGTTGTGCATATGTTTCGCATTAGAGCTTGAAAGTGTGTTTTACTTATTGAGTTTAAGTGAGTAAAATGGACTGATTGAACCCAACTGTTGCTAAATAATCCGTACTTTGAGATGCAAAATTCGATGGAATTTTAACTAAAGCTTACGATACTAATTCAAGACACTTGTCCGATATTAATCCTATAAGAACGAAGAACACCGTAGAACATAGTTTAAAGATTTTGTTAAAAGGTTTTTGTTTCATTTCATTAATTGTTTTAATTGTTGTTAATATTGTGGTGTTTTTTTACTACATTTAGACTGTTTTCCAGGACAATGTTCACACGATTGTTTAATGGTTGCGAGGTGTTTTTCAAGAGCCTGGCTGTTAGAAGTATACCTATTTATTATTTATTTATTTATTTATTTATTTATTTATTTATTTATTTATTTATTTATTTATTTATTTATTTATTTATTTATTTCTTTATTTATTAAAATCAAATTAATCTGGCAGTATATCTAAATAACTAAATGCTTACATTGCACATGTTTAATGTAAGGACGTAGAAGAATATGCTAACTGACTAACGGATAGATTAAAGTCTGCCGATAACTCTAACCCATTATGTACTTCTACCATTTTGAGTAGTGGATCATTTGCACCAGTTTATCTAAAGGGACTTCCTGATAGCTCTCTACATCTAAAACCTCTAGAAGAAGTAGAAAAAAAATTTTTTTTTAAATGATGAATGCATCGAAATCTTTAATTAATCATTTATGCATAAAAGTTATCTCAGTTGTAGCTCTCCTATGTTGTAATGTATCTAAGCCAATTAATTAACACCGATCATTATTAGAAGGACGTGGAATTTGCTTTGACACGGAAAAACAACTGTTGATAAACATCTTGGTAGTGTTGAACAATGCTGTTAAGTTTGGAAACTGATTCGGAAAACAGTATATTTACTACCATGGTGAAATAATGAATTTACTCAACCAGATGGTAGATAATACAAGTCCTCAATGGATAAACGTAACATCAAGCTAAATTAAATCTTAAAAATATTGTAACAATTTATCCTTCCCCTACTTTAACAGTTTTTTTTAGTGAAATTAACGGGTGGGAAATGTTCCATTAGAACACAGAAAAACTCATCATTTGTGAGCTTTTTTGATGCCAAGTATGTTCAACAAATTTCACTACCACTACCAAATTAAATCTTTAAAAGTTTCAAGCAGCCAAAAATGTACTTGAATTAAAGCAGTTTATCATTTTCTTTTCATGCTTTAGGTTATTATGAACCAGAGAAATTTGCTCAAAATTGGTTTTAAACATTATTTGTTTGTAATGAACTTCGTGTAAACCATTTTTCATCGATTAAATGAAATTCTTCAACTTTTAAAGAAACCATAATTGACTTATTATGATGATTATTAACAAATAAAAGTATTTTTTGTTTCTTTTTAAAGAACATATTTTTATAAAACGACATCGATAGCCATTGCCAAATTTCGCCAGAAATAAAATTCATTTCCAATATCATATCATATAATCCACGTTGCAATTTTGCGCAAACCATCGCAAACAAGCAGCAGATTGATTGACACTTCAACACCATAAACACGATACCGTTAGTACTTCCTATCAACGTTACAATCACTCCCGAGAGGGTTACGGTACTATTTCTTAAGAGGATTTAACCTATTTACGACATCTGTCCACTTATCCCTCCCTTATCGTTGTGCTTATAAACGATTCGTACTGGAAACCTCGAACCTCAATTACTGCCCTAAAGCCACGATAAACCTGTTGTCACCTGTTTGTAGCATCGGATCGGGGCAGAACCGATGAGCGCATTAAATGGAAGAAAAATCTCCGTAAAATTATTACACACGTTGCGCAACCGTTTGATGCTCCACACCTCCCCCCACCCTTTTCTGACCAACGGTTACAACCCAACAAAGCACAGACCGACCATCCAATCCAACGGCTCCATGCCCAGCTCATCGTAAAATCGAACACATTATTTGCGCACCAAAAGCTCATTCCACATTCCCAAACGGTGAGAGCTTCTTTTCGGACCGAGGTATTTCTTTTTTTTTTTGTTTTTCTGCCTTTATTCGATGGGGCTTTCAACTTCTAAATCACTTCCAAAACGGTGCGCGTCCATATTTCCAACCGTTGTTCATGGGCTGTGAACTTTTATTGGCACATTCTTTAGTGGCGTTTGTTTTTTTTTTGCTGTCCTCCAGCATTGATTTCGTTTCCAAAGCAGCATTCGTGCGTTCGTTTTCGACCTCATCTTTTTTTTATTCACAGTCCGCGAACGCCTTCGCAGCGCAATTCGCAATTCACCCTTGAGCGGTTTGAAAATATTAAACCATTTTACGGCAAAATTAGATTAAACCACGATCCCTCCGCCGGGGAAACAACTAGTCGAGTCGAGCGTAATGCATGTTTGACACTGCCGAGATAACGACGCCAGACAATGGGGGCAAATGGCGAAAAGAAAGCAATAGAGAGAAGTTTCCGTTTTTGGAAAGTTTAATTAGAGACGAATGATAAGTAATGGGAATATAGAGATATCGAGAAGACGAGACGACGACGACGAGACTGCTGCGACTGCTGCGAAGGTCAATGCATTTAAGTGCAGCGCCGACGATCACACTACACAACAAACTTCACGCTTCTTCAACATAGAATTAGTACTCCTTGTTGAAGGTTTTCATCATCAATTAGCTATCCCTTACCCGGAAAACAACAGCTACAAGCATTAAATGCGTTGCAGATAATAGCCACCAAAACTGGCAATGATGTACCTCTGCTGAGAGGTTATTTTTTCAAGCCGTAGTAAAAAGCCCACTTTTCAAGGGCACTTAGAGCACGTACATAAACAATAGTAAAAACTTGATGGAGCCCCAAAAAGCAACAAGAAAATAGTAATAATTCTTTCCTTCCCTTCCACTCGATCCATATTCCGGAACCGGGGACCAAAAAGCCCCTGAAACGGAAGAGAGAAAAATACCCTTGAAAATGGTGCACTCACACACAAATACACAGACCATTCATAAAATTCAATTTGTTGCACCTAATTAGGATGGGAGGCTGGCGTATGGAAGGCTCCGGTACGAATCTCGCTGCGTCCGGGCAGGTCCGAGCAGAGAAACAACAACGCAACGAAAAAACGCAAGCATCTCAGGGATTAAATCACACGAATCCCTCGATTCCATCCTTCCTTATGGAGGGTTAACCTTTTTCGGGAAAGATTTTACACACACACAAAAACCCCGAAAGGTCGACAGCGTGATGAAAATGAAGCCCGTTTCGCTTCGTCCCAAACCTTCCGCAACCGCGCAAGAGCCCAAACGACGGGCTTGATCGTAAAACCTCTGGGGTCTTTGGGTCCTACATTTTTTTACATAAACCCGAGAGGGCAAGGTCACTTCGAGTGCGAAGAGAAAAAGAGATCCTTCATATTTTGTTGCATTATGTCCCCCCTGTCCCCTCCGGGAACACGCTTCCTTCTAGATGATGGGATGGTTATGATTGTCGTGAAACAGCGCTTTCCATCGCTGGACGATCGCAACCAAAGCAGTGCCTATTATCCCATTTTATACGACAGACCATTCCGGACAAGGTTCAAAACAGACAATGGTGGCTGTCGTGCGAAGCAGCAGCAGCTTGTCCGCTGCTACGGTTTAAAAGATTGGGACGCCAAAGTCCATTAAAAATTGATCCATTTCCGGTGATCCATTTCGCTCGTGCTCTAGCGAACCACGGTGGACACACGCTGGTTTACACAGTGATTGCTTCTTAGGCTGATAAGTATCGGGACTTCCTCCGAGGTTTAGAGTTGAAAGATTCTCGAGAATTTTGGGAATTCAACTGCATTTGAGCGGTTTTCATGGTTGTCCAATTCTAGGTTAACTAAATTACTGTAAGCCGTTTATTTTATCTTTAAAAAATCACACCATTTGGATTGCAAATCTTAAGATATTGGAAGATTTTGAGATGTTTGCTGAAGAAGCTCAACTTCTTTGTATAAATGCTGCATTAAATAAAATAAAATTCCATTCAAATACTTCTATTTCAAAGGAGGTTCCCCTAATTCAGTACCAGCATATCTATATACCAATTTTTCGATACATTACCAACTGTTCAAGTTATCCACTATGACAAGTGGCTTTGTGCAAGCATGCTTGTGTCTCGGAACACCTTCGTTTGCTCGCATTCGCAATCATCCATCGCACTAATTCCCACCCAAAGAGGAGTTATGGAAAAATAATCAAACTTCTAAATGCCACGCTGTGCGTTGAGGTGAAACTTCTTCCCACGTACGCGAAGGTACGTGCCGTCCCGAGAAATGACAGCAACAACAACCATAAACCATCACGTAACAACGACAACCTGCGCTGGCGATGGTCGCTGACGCCATGGAGCCTCCGGGGCCGGCCGAATCGAATTACACCCACCCGCCCACCCGGTGCGAGAGGGTGCGGCCCAGAAAACCACCGGGCGCTCGCGCACACTAATAGTTTCGTCCTTCGGCTGGGCTTGGCCATCTTTACCCCCCACGAAAGCCAAATCCACTCCATTGAGGGAGGGCAGAGAGGGCGGCTAACGTCATCAATGCTGAAACTTTGCTCACCACGCGAAGGCGTTTATTTATCGCTGCCAACATCCCGACATGGGTGTCAAGTCTGTAAGGGGTGTACTTGTATATGGAGCAAAAAAGAAGATCCCACACACACACACACACACGGTACGCGGTGTGAGGATGGGAGCTGATATTGCAATGACGTCACTTACTCAATGATGACGTCTTCATTCGATAGGGCAGCAATCCCAGAGTTGTTGAGCCCACTGCGAAACGATCGTACGATCTCAACGCGGGTGGAGCTGTTTTTCCAACCGATTGAACCCGGTGGCCGCACGCTATGCTTTCCAAGTGAAGACGTTTTGTCCCAAGCGGAACAAAGGAGCTGGGCTTGGGTAGCAAGCAAGCTCAAGCTTGCAAGATGTGGCTGTTTAAAATTCAACCACAATACAGTGTCGTTGCTTTCCAACCGGGGTGGGCCCACACATAAGCGCCCAGTACCACACAGCTAACAGTTTAGCGACGAAGAAGCGGCATGTTTTATGGAGCGTGCTGGTAAATTATGCGCTATGATGCGCTGTGGTACGAAACGAGTTCGTATGTAATATTTATCACCCCGGTTGGTTGTGAGGGATGGAGCGATTTTCAAAACGGTTTGTTCGGTTATGATAGATGTGAAGCTGTGTGTCTGCCACATGCCCAATCGATGCAGTTTGACACATTATCTAAGACGTTTACTCAGACATATTAAGTACTCTAACAACAGGACATTTTTTATTAATCTTTACTTAAAATTATCGTAGACACAAATCATACCTAAACATGAAACGAGTTTGCTTTTCACTAAACAGTAATTGCTATGTGTTTTGCATACATTTAGGCGACGATTAGCATTGCATACTTGCGGCCGCCATGGTAACTGCTGTGTACTCATCATTCCCATTCCATTGCACGCCTTGCAATTTAGCAATTAAGCTTCTAAGTACACTAAGCTCACGCATATCAAGCTTTTCAACAAGATTGTTCTGTCATTTTCGAGCCAGACTTTGACGACATTCACATGGAATGCTACATTTATTTTTATTATTTTTTACACGTAATTTAAATGATGCCCTTTTTAAGTTATTACATCAAGAGTCTGTTGAATACCGTTTCCTACACTTATTTCAAACCAATAAAATCAAGCTTTAAAATAATGTTCATGGTTTTTCGAAATGTTTTTATTTAATTTTTTTATTTTGTTTTTTTCTTATTTTGAAAAGCTCTCAATTCAATGTGTTATTAACATCAGTGCAACAAATTAAACATAAGCGCGTGTTTGTGTGTTTCAGCGGAAATTGAACTTATTTAACTAAGTTGTACAGCCATATTTTCTATTCAAAAAAGTATTTAAAAAAAGCTAATCAACTGATATTAATCGAAACTGACAACGCAAACACACAAAAAACTAAGGAAGGATAATCAAAAAAGAAGTAAAATAATAAAGCTCAACTGCGAAATTAATCGTAAAGTAACAACAAAATATGAAATGAAGATTTAAAAAAGGAAGTAAAAATCGAGTTGAGAAACGATCAAGTAGAATGAACAACAGATGAACTAACAGCAAGCGGCAAACAAAAGCAAGATCGTTCATCAGCGAACAAGCAACTAACAACCTAACGCTAATGTAAACTCTTTATTAACAACAACCAAAAACAAACAAACAAACAAACCAAAACGAAAAGCTTACTATAATGCACTTTTTCTTAAGTGTTGTGATGCACCACCAGAAAGCACCATTAACAAATGCACTTATAATATTTAGCTCGTAAGAATAAGAAGCAAAACAAACAAACAAACAAACAAACAAACAACAACCAACAACTGATATTGCACTTTACCAAAAAATAAATAAGAAAAGCAAAACCCAACCAAATGAAGCCCCTTAAACTATAAGTATAA